>JASAND010013411.1:0-12452 GCA_030248195.1 Trissonchulus latispiculum
ACATATTATAGGGGCCGCTGCCGCGACCCCTATGATATATATATATAATATATATATTCATCGAATTTACAGCCAAGTTGTTGGACAACAGGAACATGTATCCAAACTTTCACCCCGAATTTAACGAAAAAGGCGCCAGCAGGATTGAAATCATCTCCTGGATAATTCCTCTAGTCTGCCAGCAAAAAAGCGACCGTGGCATTCAGGGAAGCTACAATATACATTGATTTGTAGATTGCTACGCCACTGCAGCAATAGAGATAAGTATGTACTGCAAGAAAATGAACTTTAAAGACGTTACTACTTTATTTCAGCTTCTATTTAGGCAATAAAGCAACATCTGCTAAAGCAAACGTAAACTTGAAAATATGGCACAGAGCTGAAACTAAACAGCCACCGAAGCGAAAGTGTTTAGAAACTAAAAAGTGTCACTGAATAATTTCATCAACAAAAGAACCAAAAGATCAAGTTTAGTTGCAGAATGGAAAAGACTGAATGTCACGATAGGGTATAGAAAAATGCAGTCATAAATATGCTAGGATTAAATGAGAATCGAAAGAAGTTTTAAAAGATTGCATTTATTATCCGATATTTATAAATTTAAGCACGAATAAACACCATGGATAAACAAGTATATAATAGCACGACGCTAAAAGTCCTGGGCTTATTCTAGTGGAGGTGCCCCCCTAAACGCCTTTCTCCCCTCCCCAAAATTCGTTCCCAGGGTTGGGCGAAACCGAGATTTCACCAAGACCGAGACCGAGAATGAGACCGAGACAGACCAAGTCTCGGCTTTTGGGCGAGACGGAGTCCGATACTAGTAATTTTTAGCTTAAACTTAATTTCTTCTAGTTTTTGAGGCTTAGGCCGAATATTAGGGACTTTAGCTTATAAACATATATACGGTTTCCGAACCTCGTCAGCTAATTTTCATTACATTGTTTAAAATTTTCGCTAAAATTTAAACTTTAAACTTTAAAATTCAAAAAAATTTGGTGTTTTCAAAAAAATTTCAGTCCGGAACGAGACCGAGACTTTTGGATGAGCGAGACCGAGACTGAGACCGCGACCGAGATTGGCCAAGTCTCGGCTTTAGGACGAGACCGAGATCCCAACCCTGTCCGTTCCTCACCAAAAATCACCTTTCCCCCCAAAAAGTATGAGCCCCTTTTGGTACCAACTTTTGCCCTGAGAAAATCGCTCAGAGTGCCAAATTTTTAAAAATTTTCCGGCCGCGCCGAAGATTTTTAGTTGAGTTTTGTCTATTTAAGCACTATAGCAAGGTTCACAAAAAAAATCAAAAATCGAATTTTTGCTGGCAATTTCGCAAATGAAGTCCGATCGAAAAACTTTTGGTACGTATGGAACGGTAGTGACCCCCTCTACATATGGTGCAAATTTCATGCCGGTAGCCCTCGTGTAGCGTGAGTAATAAAAAAATTTTGTGATTTTTTTTTTTTGTGAACGAATTCACAAAAAAAATCACTCGTTCACAAAAAAAATCACCACCGGATCTGATCTCAGGATATAGTTAGGAAATTTTTCTTTTCATGCATAAATAGAGCATAGTCCATAGTGTTATTACGTAAAAAATTTGGACCCCCAAGTTTTTTTTGAACAGGCTGAACTTCGAATTTTGGTTCTCGGCCCCCGGGTCCAAAGTGGCTACCCAGACCAATGTGCTTGACCTTTATTATTGATACCAGGAAGCTAGGAATCCACTTATTTTGTGTTCTATTGCTCTAGTAAGCACAGAACAAACAATTTGGCGGAGTAATTTCGTATCTGAAATGGTCACGTGACTTGGCCTAGGGTCACGTGACCTGGGTCGGGGTCACGTGACTGACCAAAAATTTTATTTCAAGGTCCCAGAAGCCTAAAAACTCGCCTATATAGGTTTTTCGGTGCGTAGAATTCAAATTTGGCATTAGTTTTTAGGTAGCCTTTACCCAGATAGGTGATCCTGACCACCCCCTGGGTCCGGAGGGTCCGGGCCGGGTCCATCGGCCGGACCGTCTGCCAGAAGGGGGTTGAGGTACCTAAAACATGCTCTATATAGGTTTTCCGGGTGGCTGAGCTCGAATTAGGCATTAGTTTTACCCTAGCGGTTGCCCCAGAGGCATTTTACAAAAAGTTGATAGTGATTTTTCTTTTGTGAACTTGTTCACAAAAAAAAAATCACCCACCGGTGGCGAACCCAGAGGACCTGGCAGGGAATCCAATATATGGTTGGATAGCCTAGAGTTAGGACATGTCACATGCATAATATGGGGTACCTGCGCAAAGTCCATAGTGAGTACCAGCAAAAATTTCAATTTTGGTCCGGAGTTGTCCGAGGGTCCGATTTTGGGTGGGTCGACTATTTTGGGCACCCTAGTCGGAGGAGTTGAGCCTCGGCAGCCAAACTTACATATGTTGGGGTTGGGACTTGTGGCTATTACCATGCAAAAAATTTTCCGGCTGCGGCTTGTTGTTAGCCGTCTAGGTGGGTGATTTTTTTGTGAATTTTCGGGGTGATTTTTTTGTGAACCTTGCTATAAATACGCTTATTTTTGGCGATTTCTATAAAAATAGCGCAATTTTTGGTATGTTTTTAGAAAAATCCCTCCCCGAAGGCTCGTCCACCGAGGGCCCCCCAAAGAGCCCCCCAAGAAAAACTCCCTAGAATAAGCCCAGAAAGTCTAGGCTTTTCATTTCAAGCTTCAATATTCAACAGTGTGACTCCAATTTATCTTTGCGATATACTGTAGCAGAAATTGTTTAGCTTCAAGAGGTACATAGGCAAAAGGCCATACTGATGACTTACAGTAGCTGAAGTCAAAGCAGACGAACTCTAAACTATCAGAAAAATGCATACAGACTGAGATCAATTGCAAAAAACAGAATAACAGGATGCATCTATATCTAGGCATAGAGGAAATTATATAGCCGAGAAAAACTAAATTAATGCTCTGCTAAAAGATTCATCTACACCTGACGTTTCTCTCACCACCAATGATCAAGTGGTGGAACATATCTATCTCTTTCTAAAACTGGAAAAGGCCAACAGGAAGAAAAAGGATACGCGCGTTATATAGATCTGAAGAAAGCTAGTGTTTAATTAAAGCCAAAGTAGGATAGAGACTAGCAGGCTACCAGGAGCAGAAGCAGGGCAGGGTTTATGCCACAAGGAGACTTTTGTACATTTTCCCTACAAATTTGCAACCAAAATGCATTAGACAGCATAAACACAAGCAAAGTTTATATAAATAACGTAATAAACAGAACCCATATATACATGGATACCTAATGCTTATTCACGTTCGGTTTTTGAAAAAGAAAGCAACAACAGTTAAGGCCTCTTGACGATGATAACTAGATATGCATTTATTTGGATAAAGGGAGGGGGGAGCACAATGGGGAGAATGAAGGGGCAGCATAAAATTATCAGAGAAGAGACAGGGAGGGGGGACTCTGCGTGCCTTGAATCTAATTTGTGAACTCGTAAAAGCCGTCAGGATATCGGACAGGAGAATACCCAGCAGAAGAAGATCTGTGTATACGTACGTAGAGAGATAGCGGTTTCATGTTTCCATACCAAAATGGGGGCTGATGGGAATGCAAAGATGGGAATCCTCAGGGGGACATCCACAAGCTATATGGGCACCTTTTAATATCAGAAACAATTTGGCTGGTCCGTCCGTAGGACCTCTTGATAGATTTAGGGAAAATGAAGGCTTTCAGTCCATCACTAATTCCACACTGCCTTCCAACAGCTTTTCTGATGTCGGAAGAGTGGAAGACAGTGTATATAAGTGATATATAACAGAGATTGCAAAATTATTAAAAATAAGGAAAGCCCAGCGGTTTAACTATTATCATTATTAAGCACATCTATATATATATATATATATATATATAGTCAAGCGGGGAAAACCCCGCTTTTCAGATTTTTGGCCAGAACTTTTTACTGGTTTGAGATATTGAAATACTGACTACGTATACAGGCAGCTAGGCCTAGTCGTCAGCTTTCTTATGAGTTATAGAACACCTTTCTAAGGTGCGCCGTTAGTGAGAAAAATTGTCCCAAACTGGCGGGAAAAACCCATATGCGGGAGAAAACACACCCCGAAAATTTTTTGGCAAGTTGCCAGGAGCATTTCTAACCGTTCCAAATGAAAGAGAGAGTTGTTTTTAGTATATCTGCATCAAAATATATTAGTTTTTGCTGAAAAATTAACTATATTAGTGACTTTTGAAAATTTGGTATGTAGGTATGTAAAAAACACATACATAAACATAGGCAAATTTTGGAAATTTTTTAAAATTGTTTATTTTCGGCAGTCATCCTATCGTGTAGAAAACGTGTTTTTCCTGTATATATTTAGAGCCAAACTAGAACCAATTTAAGGCAAAAATAAACATATATACGTATATATATATATTATATATATTACGTACAAAACCTGAAGTCGTACAAAACTAGTTTTGTATGACCTCCCTCGTACAATTCTAGTTTTGGACGTACAAAGCTGTTTCAATAAGAACTGGCAGCTACAGTCAGAGGGGGGGGAAACATGACGGAAAAGAGGGGTAAAAACATGGTCGCCTACTCCTCAACCATAGCAGCTGCAGCTGCCTAGTATAGCCCATTAGAAAGAGCAAGTCTAGAAGTATACCCTCTACAATACCAGATTGGTTTCTAAGTTTGATTGTGTAAGTACAGTACTTGACCAAAGTTGACCTCCCAAACATGGCCAAAATGGCTAAGGATTTTCGAAAGTTTGCAAGTATATATATCCGGTCGATCCCTAATATATATATATATATATATATATATATATATATATATATATATATATATATATATATATATATATATATATATATATATATATATATATATCTAACGAACTATCAAACTTTGACTACTACTTGACTTGCTCTATCACATGGCAATAGTGGTTTTCTCCTACGTGCATCCAGTAAAAAATTGACTCTGTTTTCCCCCACATTACATTGGGTCCACTAGAGCAGGGAAACACATGGTGACTAAATTTTCAAATTTTTGCTTATGCTTCAGGAAAACGTAACTAATGGTTCTATTGGAAAGAGAATGCTTTAAAAACCATCAAAAAACTCAAAATATGCCAACTTTGAGCATTTTTGAAGCTTCTAGCTTGAAAATTTGATTTGCAGGATCAACATGCTAGGTTTCATAAGTTTCAATGGTAAAAATGAAAATTTTCAAAAAACTAAAAAAAATGATGGGATATTGCAATTTTTAACACAACTAACTTATTTCTAGCGATATTCTGCATATTATGGCCAGTCCCCAACAGATATCATGCCCAAACAGGTTAGGTAAGGCGGATTTGGCATTTTGACGAACGAAGAAAAAGTTGGAGGCTTGCTTCCCTATTCATGTTTTTCTTCCCCCCACCCCTGACTGTATTTGAAATTCAAATTTTAATATTTCAGATATAAGATTTTTAAAAATTTTCAAAGGTTGAGAAAATACGTGTATTATTTTATTCGTCTCCCATGGACAATTTTGAAGCGTCTAAGATTTTTACTGCAACTCGCTCGGAAATCTGTTCCAATGCAACGATTCCAAATTCTGAGTTTTAATTCTGCAATTTGGTATCTGAAATATTAAAAGCAGAATTTAAATGCAGACTAAATTTAAAAAAAATATATACGTATATGTCTTCTAGAAAATAATATTTCCGAGGCAATCACTCCATATTCTTACTATAAATCATTAAAGTTTGCTTAATTTGATATATATAAAAACTTAACTTAAATTGATTAGATATATTAATTTCTGAGCCGGCCCGTAGGCTCAAAAGTTAGGCCCGGCCCGGACCCGTTTTTCCTAATTTTTTGGCCAAAAAATATATATAGGTTCAAATTGCACAGAATTTTATTCGTCATCGCAGATACAATTTTTAAGCGATTTCACGTAGCTAATGTTTATTTTGACCGATTAAGACCAGTCAGCGGTTCAGTTCTTGGTTTTAGGGAAGAATTCACTAAGCAGTTTGTTGATTCAACGTGCAATTAATTATGAAGAAGGGATACTTTCCAAATATTAAATTTAACGATGTAAATATAACTAAATTTCAGATGCATAATAATAATGTACAAATTCGTGTTAAAGATTGCGTCATATAAACGCAAATAAGCTAAAGTGCATACGCCAGTAACTCTGAAAAAGAAAGGAAATTAAGTAGGATCGAAATAAAAGATCAACGATTTTTCAAAATAATTTTGGAAAAGAATAAAATTTCCAATGCTGCCAAAACTAAAAACAAGACAAAATCTTCCAATGGAAATACCAAGCCCGGCCCGAAGCCCGGCCCGCTCTAGTACTCGGCCCGGCCCGCACCCAAATTTTTCCTACCTCGGCCCGGCCTGTTTCAGCTTAAGCCCGGCCCGGCCCGCGGAACGGGCCCGGCCGGCCGGGCTTACGGGCCTGAGTAAAGGTCTCTACCAGCTAGTACGTTCTCTAATTGAACTTAGTAATATATAACCAATAGTTTTGATGTCGTCACATTAATGTAAGCAACCGCGCACAATCTAAAAATAAGCAAAATTAGACGTCCTCAATTTTTTTGAGAGATGGCCTAAAAAGCTTTGCGTTGACGCCAGAGATGAAACCGGGTCACCGGGTCACCGGGTCAGTTCGGGTCACTATATGGACCGGGTCACCGGGTCACCGGGTCAGGAGCTCTGACCCGGTCTTGACCCGGTATTTTTGATTGGAGGAATTTTTTTGCTGTTATAGGATATTTTTCAAAGTTTTACCAATTTTTGCCAACTGAAAACTTCAACAATTACTCAAAAACTAGCAATAGAAATGTTCTTAATCTTATAGTTTTTTAAATGCTTGTCGCTGTAGTAGTATCCTCATAATATTTGTAATGTCCTGTCAAGCTTAGATCTGGGTTTGAAACTAAAATAATTGCGTTGAATCTTAACTAGAAATCTCCATCTATCTCCAGAAAAGATCCATCTACTGTAAGTGACTTATCGCTGCTGCTATTATTTTTGGAGGGAGAGGGTCAGACTGTGGGTTTCAAATCTCGGTAAGATGGAAAATCTCAGCAAAACAAGGTTTACAGATTCTGAGTTTTACTTTGCATTTTTTGCAGTTGTTATGGCTTACTACATATCTTCAGGAACCAATTCTGATTGATTTTATTTCATATTCTCTGAATCCTATGCATACGAAACAATATTTCCAAAGAATTTCCGCTGGGTGGAACTTCAATCATACAACTAAATGAAATATTTTACTAAAATATATAATGATAGAACAGAAAAGTGCTAATGTTAAACCCTATGATTAGAATTAGATGATGTTATGACTTCGGCAAAGTATTGTGTTCCAATTTGTTTGATTCAAAAAGCTATATAGTTTACGTCACATCACATTATGAAGTGCAACATCGTGCAAATCGTTTTGATTTTTTTCCGGCTTACTTACAATATTCACTTTCCAAAGCAACTACTTAAAGGAAAGCAAAACTTATGCCCAACTTGATATTTTAGTCGTCAAAAATGTCCAAAATGGTAAAAAAACACTCACCGCACCCCAATAAAGTATTTTTAATTTTTTGCAAGCTTAAACCTGAATTTTCTAAAATACCGGGTCACCGGGTCACCGGGTCAGGGGTCGACCGGGTCACCGGGTCAGTAAATAGTGACCCGGTTTCATCTCTGGTTGACGCCATTTCACCTAAAGGTCAGCAACGAAATAAAAAACCGGGGGGAGATTTTTGGAAAGTTTTTCGAATTTTAGGGGGTTATTTGTGTAAAAACTGCTAAAAATCGCTTAAAAATGACAACTTTTAAGTGGTTTCTAGGGGAAAATAGTGAAAATGTCGTTAAAAATCCGGCAATTCCGGATAATTTTGAAAATCCAGGGTAAAAGTGGTAAAATCTGGCAAATTTTTGGGTTATGGGGGAGGTCGAGATTTATGGACTGCAAACGACTGCAAAGGTGAAAAAGCAGAGATGCAGGGGGCCGCCACTACCGGGGCCGGGGCCCGGACGTTGGCGGCCAATTTTGAAAATTTTCAAAAATTTTCTGGAAACTTTAAATTTTGCAATAATTTTTGATATACAACGTTACTATCGTTGTTTGCATTCATATCGGAGGAAAAACGATTTGTAACACTTTTTGATTTTCGAAAATTCAAAATTTTCGTCAAAAAATGTCAAAAATTTACAAAATGTTGCTAATTTTTGGCCCCGGTCGGTACCGGGGCCTGACCACCGGGGTCGGGGCCAGGCCCCGGTGCATCCCCAGCTGGCTTTTTCCTACAGGGGGGGGGGGGTGGGCCCCCCCCCAAGAAATTCGTTCCCCCCCAGACTTGGGTCGCCCCCCAGAATCGCCCCCCCCCCCAGGATTCGGGCCTTCCCCCCCCAGACCACCCCCCCCCCACCCGAAAGTGCCCGGAAAAATAGGGTTTTGAGGGCAAATTTTGAAATTTTTTCCGGCTTCGCCGGATGTTTACCCATTTTTAAGCATTTTTTAGCTATTTTAAGCTTAAATTTAAGCTGAAAATAGTTAATTTTTTAGCTCAGCAACAAAAAATAGCTATTTTTAGGCATTTTTTCCAAAATGTTTCCCCCCCCCCAGAAATCCGAGCCCCCCCCCAGACCTGGGGGGGGGACCCCCCCCAGACTTCCCCCCCCCCCAGAAATTTTTGCCTAGGAAAAAGCCAGCCCAGAAAAAGGTATATAGCATCGCAATCTATTTAATATCGTCCTATAGGCCTCAGTCATTTTAGTCTCATCTAGCATTTCTCACATACCTTCATTAAACAGAATACATTAAGCCAAGTGAAAGAGAGCGAGAGCGAGAGAGAGTGAGAGAGCCACATAATTTCAAGGCATGCTGTAGAGAGCAAAGGGAAAGGCTCCCATTTCAGTTTGAATCAACACAAGCAAACAGTCCCCCTCCCCGCACCCCATATATAATTACGTTCAAAAGAACGAACTTCCAGATACATAATAAGAGATCTAACCGTCCTGCTGAGTGGAATTGTTCAGAAGGTAATAAACGAATAGAAGTTAGTGCACCTGAGAAGACACGTATAGAAATGTATATAATTTCAGTTTTACGTATATACTTATTCACAAGTCAGCAGGTGCCCAAAAACCCAGCAAACTCCAAAACAGCAAGCCAGATCTTCTAGATACCTAGGTCGCTTCGAAACAAAAATAGCATGTAATTAAACAGAATACCATAGCTGCACAATGCATATGTTTATGATTCTTTAAAAATATTCTGTACCATTTGGAACTCCTTGCCGGTATTCATTAAATAGGAACAGGCCAAAACCCTGTCTTTGTGACTTTTCTCAACTTTGGCCCCGGAAAAGGAACAAAGAACGCCATTGTGTCCGATGTTCACATCCTCTGGTTTCGGCACTATTGTGTTCAACGACCAAGATTTGCAATACGTGTGAAACACCAAAAAGTCGAAAAACGCTATTTGGACGACTTTTTGGGTTTTATGTCGCGGCTTCAATGTTGAGCCAATGGGCTACGTAAGTTCAAAAGCTTCTCAACCTCATGCTTGACGATATTTATATGAATGGCTTTTCGTACGTAAAGGTTGAAGATAGCAACATGAGACACGATTGGTTTTAAAAATCGGCCCTCTCCGACTTTCTTCATTTTCACATACAGCCCCCATCAGAGTGTATATGTAGTAGTGAGAATAGCTCATCTGTGAAATTGGCAATTTCACTGGTAGCTGCTTGTGAAACGGGCAATTGCCATTTTCACATTTGACGATTTTTTTATTTGTTGTGAAATCGCTCTTCCTTATAGAGAAATAAGCTGAAATGTGTGCGTAACCTGTATTTTGCCTACTTTTTCCAAATTAGTCAAGCGATTACTTTAGCTAGAAAGCAGTAATCGAGGAAACTAAAAAACGTCCCTGGCAGGGGCGGATCCAGGGGGGGGGCGGGGGAGGGGGCGGTTGCCCCCTCCGTCGTGATTCGAAGGTAGGAAAAATTAAGGAGAGAAAGAGGAAAAAGGGCAAAAAACCAAACAATTTCGCGCCCTCGGCGCGAATTTTCTACTTTTTAACCGCATATATATATATATATATATATATATTGCATTTGTGAAGAAAAAGATTGAAATGCATCCGATTTTTCTGAGAAAATTACCATTTTTGCCTAAAAATGTCAAGAATTTTAAAAAATATGTTCAGTTCTTCAGTATAAAAAGAATTAAAGATCCGAATACCGATTTTATTGCAAAAACAAAAAATTTGTTCAACTTCTGGAGGGCTCCGCCCCCCCAGACCCCCCCCCGCTGGAAAAATTTTGACGCCCCCCCGTCACAAAATCCTGGATCCGCCAGTGGTCCCTGGGTATATTTGTGCAGAACAGATCTGTTCAGTAGCAGCCCTCCAGCTTGCATGGCAAAAGCTCCACAATCTTTGGGGAAAAATTGGTCGTGTTTTTGCAAAAACTACATTTTTTATGATAGCAGCCTACGGGATGGCTGTTTGAAGACGACCATGCGTCGGATAATTAGCCGCTGAGACCTTGAGATCGACGCCCTTAGTTTGATTTTACGGCTTGCATAGTTCAAGAAATGATGGATTATTTCGAATCTTACATTGAATATATCAAACGAATATTGATGGATTAGGTATTACTCGAATCAAATGATTTCTGCAAAAATGACAAGTTTTCGACGCCAAAACAAGAAAATCGGCTATATCTCACAGTAGCGAAAAGCGAGAACGTTGCTTTAAAAAGCAAAAATATGACGCTCAACGAGATCTTTCGAATGAGTATATATATATATATATATATATATATATATAGTCTAACTGTATAGCTACTGCCAAACTTTCTGATATTTGGGAAAACCACTCTGACCAAAAATCTCGAATTTTTGATTCGGGATTGCTCGGAGGACGTTAGAACGCTAAAAGAACGTATTTCGGAAAGTTTCGTCAAATTTCATCTTGATTTACGCCGCCAACTAACAATATTTGCCCAAAAGGAATCACCACCACCCAATTTTAGACCACGTTGGATTCCCCCAAACTTTTGGGTCCCCCACTAGTGGGAGTGGGGGACGCATCCCCCCCACTTACCGGTAGCTATCATCGGGCTATATATATTAGTTCGATAGCACTAGTATATATATTAGTATTAGCACTATTAGTTCATAGTTTAAAAATTTACGCATGTGTCCAACCCTGCTCTGGACACAGATAATTTACTCATCTGGTCGGACAGAATGCGATAATTGTAAAAATTTATCTATTTGTCTGGACACTAGAGATGAGGACGAGCCGGCGTTTTCCGGCTCGGCTCGCGAGAAATGGAGGTCGGCTCGGCTCGGGTCGGCTCGGCTCGGCTCGCCCAGCTTGAAATTTCAAATTTGTCTGATTGCTAAGAATTGAGGATTTTTCCAGGTTGTTTTAGTCAAAAGGCTTGAAAACTGTCTAGCCTTAGTGACCTAGTGAGAATCAACAAAATTCCATCATTATATACTGACACACTGCGAGAGACAATTATGGTTAATGACACTGGTATATATTTGGTAAAAGTATGATTCTACGAAACTGAAAACTAGGACATCATTCCGGTGGCAACCATTCATGCTTGATTGCTTAAAATTTATTCCTAGCTTATGCTATATATACAATATAGAATGGAACCAGTGATGGATGCCGAAAAAATCACGAGAAAGCTTTTTGTTTTCTGCAGTCTGGAAAAAGGCATATACTGGAAAACTGCGAAATTTTTGAGAACAAAAACAGAATCGAGAAAACTTGAGAAAAACAGAATTATATAACTGAATTTGTTGCGATCTTGTTTGAACAAATTCGGAAGTATTACAGTGAGATTAAAATTTTTCGTTAGGGTCGTCTCGGCTCGGAGTTTCAATTCTCCTGCTCGGCTCGGGAGAAATTGTTGCCGGCTCGAGAGCTGAGCCGCGAGCCGAAATCCTTATCTCTACTGGACACTTTCAGAAGTGTCCAATTTACTCATCTGCCCGTAACATACATATATATATATATATATATATTAGGGATGCACCGGGGCCTGGCCCCGGCCCCGGCCCCGGTAGTCAGGCCCCGGCCCCGGCCCCGGTGGTCAGGCCCCGGTACCGACCGGGGCCAAAAATTAGCAAAATTTTGTGCATTTTTGACATTTTTTGACCAAAATTTTGAATGTTCGAAAGATAAAAAGTGTTAGAAATAGTTTGTTTTGCCGTTGATACGAATGAAAACAACGATGGTAACGTTTGTATATCAAAAATTATTGCAAAATTTAAATATTCCAGAAAATTTTTGAAAATTTTCGATTTGGACCCCCAATTTCCAGGCCCCGGTCCCGGCCCCGGCCCCGGCCCCGGCAGTGGCGGCCCCGGTGCATCTCTTATATATATATATATACGTATATATATATATATATACCATA
>JASAND010013413.1:0-22800 GCA_030248195.1 Trissonchulus latispiculum
CAATTTTTCGAAGAACTGCCAATATCAACAGCAAGCAGCAGCCGATAAAACTCTGACAGTTTTCGCGAATATGGCGTTCAGCGAAGCTGGTCCATATTAGTGCGCTTTTAACCTAGTCCTCCTGGCATTTACAACCTGCCCCTCCCATATTAACGTTTTAAAACCTAGTCCTCTGTCCATTTACAACCTAATGTCACCCATATTGCATTTTTCATGCTCCATCGGAGCATTTTTATTCTTGTATATATATATATTAGACATCGGGATCCCGGATCCATTCCGGATTTTTGGTTCCGGTTCCGGTTCCGGTTCCGGTTTTTGAAAACGTACCGGAACCGGAACAAATTTTAGCCTAGTATCAAAAGCAAAATTTTATTAAAATTTTCCAAAATTTTATCAAATTTCTTTAAACATTCTGAAAAAATTGCTATTTTCTTCTAAGCAGAATATTATCTATTCAAAAATTTTCGCCTGCGGCGCTATTGCATTACGTAGAATGTTTAGAATTTGTATTAAATAACAATGTCTAATGTATCGTTGTTATGAATATTAATATATTATAAAACAAAAATAATCTTAACTCAGATTAGATAGCACAAGACCGCGGAAACTTAGAGTGGTGGTAGAAGATACCTAAGGCTAAATTGAAATTATTGAAGCCTTGGCGTCGACTATGCTATGTGAAAATTATAGAGTGCACTGTTGTATAATCAAATGTCAGTTTTAGCTTAAATTTAATCTTTTTAATTGTTTAAATCGAGAATGGACTTTAAATAATATAGACTAAGTTTATTGCCGTTTGTTTAGTAATCAATCCAGTGCGGAGAGCAACAGAATTACTAAAAAATTATGGATGGAACAAATACGTAGAAGGGGTTTTAAAAATGTTTTGAAGAAACGTCATTTAAATTTTAAAAATCCTGACGTTGCTAGCCAAAAAGAAGAAATTTCGTTTAATTCAACTTGGAGAAATTGTGCAATTCTACTTCCTTTGAAACTTGTGAAAAATACGTTTGGCTTATATTTTTAAAGGATGAAAATTTATATATATTGCCACCGTGCAGAAAACATTTGCAGTTTAATCAGAAAACTCTAGTAACAAAGTAATTATACTGAGATATAATTACAAGCTAAGGAATTAAATGTCGATGTTCTAAACAAGTCCAATGTTGTAGCTGATGTTACCTTAAGTTCATAGCCAAATTAGATTTTACAGTACGGAATTTGTACAAGAACAGTAATTTTCAGAAATATTATTTTAATTTTGTCTAAAATACAGAGAATAAAAGTAAACTAAAATGGTAATAGATATCTTTTGTTTTCTAAAAATATATATAAATGGCATCATTATTGTTTATTTTGAGTTTTGAAAATGCTGCAACTTTTCCTGAAGCTCTAGTAAAGTTAAATAAACTTTTTGATTATGACTAAAAATTATCAGACAAGCCAGATAAAAACTAAACATGTTTATGACTTATTTTGGCGAAAGCTGTAAGCGCAGTTTTTGGTGCTCACGAAAATTTCGTTGAATCTATTTCTATTTACTTGTTTAGCTTAATTGAAAATATTATATATTATATATATTATATAAGCGGCCGCCCCATCCTTGTCAGGTTTCGAACGACAGAGAACTGTTAAGAAGCCGAAATGAGAAAAGGAAAAACAAATTTTTTCCATTGTTTTTTGTGTTTGAGCGTGGCTGGGGTGGGTGGGGTGGCTAGCTTTTAGCTAAGTTTCTTTCTGTTTACACTTGTGTTATATATATACGTAGACATCAACCGCCAATATTGTCATGATTTTTCTGCTTTTTATTGTGCATAATATGCACATTTGTTTGTGAAATGCAATTTAAAGAGCAAATGCTCAGCCTCTCTTACAAAAAATGGCTCTTAGCAAAAATAATCGATAGAACAACCGCTAATTCACGGATCCACAAGGGACACAAAGGAATAAATAAAAATATCAGTCCAAAACGTGAATACCCAAACCAACGTTCACCTTTCTTCCGTTACCGGTTTCGAGTGGTTCTCCCACTTCATCAGACGGATCCTGTCCCTTCTGCGCAGCAAAATTTCATTAAATGGGAAGGTCGGGGACAAAGTTATTGATTGGGAGGCTGGGCGGGACCGCCATGTAAATATAAATCCATTTGATTCAGAAACCACAACCACGATTTGAAGGACTTACGTGTAACTGTAATTGATTTTGCCGAAGAAGAAACGTGTAGAAAGAAGAAAGAAAAACAATGGATCAGCCAACTTTTTACTGACTATCCTTTTGGAATCAATTGGGAACATATCCTTTGTTTCAACAAGTCCCCGCCCCCCGGGTCCGAGTTTACTAGCATCCATTCTGAAAACCGTGTTGAGCCTCCTGAAGCCCCCCGAACATTTGTGCCACAGTCCCTCCCCACTCCCCAGGCCCCCAGGACAGAACTTTATCCCCAAATTGTGAAGCCCCCCGGACATTTACATCGCGGTCCCGCCCAGCCTCCCAATCAATATTTTTGTCCCCGACCTTCCCATTTAATGAAATTTTGCTGCGCAGAAGGGGCAGGATCCGTCTGATGAAGAGTGGGAGAACCACTCGAAACCGGTAACGGAAGAAAGGTGAACGTTGGTTTGGCTATTCACGTTTTGGACTGATATTTTTAAAAAATGGCTCTTAAAGAAGTTTGCAAAATCCTGTAAATTTTAAAAAGAGCTCTAACTATATATACGTAGTAAAGGTTCGAAAAAAATACGATTTGGCAACTTTTTGGATAACTTTTTATAGGATTGCCGTAGAGATCCCGGATATGGCCCAGCATGTGCGGGGTGGGGTCTAGTTTCTTCCCATGCCCAAAGTTCCCGGGCAAGGGCTGTGCTTTCAGAAAAAATTTGAAAATTGACTGTATTTTTTCGGACCCAAATCGAAAAAAATATATATATACGCGGGGGTCGAAACAAAATACAGGGCCAAAAATTCGCCCTTTCATTATCTAGTGCCAAAATGACTATACAAATCGTATATACAGATGCTGCTCATGCATTTTCCGTTGACTATTGACCCATCTTTCCAGTCTATGGTGGTTAATTTTCATTAGATAGGCCGCCTACCGCATATGGCTCGAAAAACTTTTTCATCTGGCCCGATACTGTTTTTATCGCGCAGTAATGTCTATAATGTTGCTTATTCAGGGGCCATATTTTGTTTTTTATTCTTAACAAACGTAACATCAAGGAATAAATATCCAGCAGACATCTAGAAGACCTTCTGAAAACCGTCATAGATGGTCATGGCTGTTAACATGAGTTCTGGAATCCCAATCCTTACCGGAAGGCTGGCTTATCCCTAGTGGGGGGGGTGGGGGGCCGCCCCCCATTCGGCGACCTCCCCCCACATTCGAGGAGCCCCCCCATGAAAAGCTCCCCCATAAATCCCGACCTCCCCCCCATAACCCCAAAAATTGCCAAATTTTACCATTTTTACCCTAAATTTTCAAAAATTTTTCCGGCTTCGCCGGATTTTTGACTAAATTTTCGCTATTTTAGCTTAAAAAACACCTAAAATTAGTCATTTTTCAGCGATTTTTAGCAGTTAGTACGCAAAAAACCCACAAAAATTCGAAAAAAAATTCTAAAATATGCCCCCCCCCCATTTTGGGTGAGCCCGCCCCATCGATGGGGGCCCCCCCATGAAGCCCCCCCCCCATAAAAAATTGCCAAGGGATAAGCCAGGGAAGGGCTCGTCTACGTTGTTTTTAATTCTCTAGCCATTGGCATAATTGATTATAGACCATCATTTATCTCATTCTAAGTCGAAAAAATTAAGTGTTTTCAGTTCAGTGCTGAAAGCTTGTCTGCTGAGGAACCTGGCAGCCCGATCTGAGCATGTGAACGTAGCAAAAGGCGTTATAGTTTAGCATATGGTATTATTTTATTAAGTTTACTCCAGATTCCTAATTGTCCTAACTTTTTCAACTGTTTCAATGCTCTAACTACCCGGAATATCGTCGACTTTTGTTACCGAGACTGTAGCAAGCAATTTGCAGCGGCTTGAGGTCCTGAAAATGCAGTAGCTACAGTTTACTCGCTTCTAAAATTGAAACAGTATTACTGGAATTCCTGTTATAGCTGTGAACTGTGTTTTTTTCGTCCGAACTTTTTGCGGTCCGTGGCGCAGTGCCCCAAAATTTTTTGCGTAATTTGGAAAAAATTGCGCCACACCTGTTTTCGCTCAAAAAACCGATTTTAGTGTTATTTTGTACTTTATTTAACGTTTTACAGCATTTTTAATGCTTAATTTATCGTTTCGCCACGCCAGAAAGGAGCCTTCTAAAATTTTACACAATTCTTAGCGCGAAAGTGGGTGAATAAAAAGTATATAGGGATGCACCGGGGCCAGGCCCCGGCTCCGGCCCTGGCCCCGGTAGTCAGGCCCCGGCCCCGGCCCCGGTGGTCAGGCCCCGGTACCGACCGGTATTATGATTACGTATTTAACATTGTGTTGTTTTGACGACATTAAAGAAAGATCAGAGACGAATACGCTAAAGAAAGAACGCTAATGTTATAACTGGGAACGAAATAGGAACAATTACGTAGATGCGCCGAAGGCGCAAAAATTATTCAAGAATGTCTTTTGCAAGTTCAAAACTTTTCAGTTTTCAAGAAATTAATAAATAGTTGATTCAGGAACCGTCCATTTTCGTGTGTTCCAAGAAAATTGTGCGGCCACGTGCGAGGGGTAAGTTTCGTAGAGTTGAACAGATTATATACACCTACAATTTCCATTTTTTAATCCACGTACGGTTCCTGCACTTGATGTGTTGTATAAAATGCTTTGATGCCCCAAACAATTTTGCAAAGGCAGTTTTGAATTATATAGTGGAAAACGAAACATAGCTGATACAACAACGCTTAAGCATCAAGATCAATCAACAACAAACAACCATAAAGTTTCGGAGTAAACTCAAATAAGCAAATGTACACACAATGCGGGGGTCTGGGGCGGCAGCCCCCAGCAAAAATTAGGAAAATTTTAAAATTTTCGACTCCAAATCGCATTTTTTAAGCATATTTTGGCTCAAAAATTTTTGCGTACTGTGGCGCAAAGGCCCAAATTTTTTTGCGTATTTCAGAAAAAATTGCGTAATTTCGCAGTTTGTGGCGCAAAAAAAACCCAGGCTGTGAATACTAGCATAAAACAGCGCTAAAAGTCATCCCATTAAAGTTCTGGTCAGTTGAGGACAAATTTTCAAGCCAATCATAAGACACTGTAGTAAGATAAAGATTGACCCCTTGGAACCAACCCAGGAGACCGTCAGTGCATGCTACAGCCATAAATGCTGTTAAAAACGCGGAAACTCGACACCCGGTCGATTTCTAGCAGCTAAAATATGATTTTGTAGGTGTATTTTTATTTCGGACCCAAGTGCCCAGCGGGTCCGGAAAAATACACCCGCTGCTGCGCAACTGTGCGGCGCAGGGGCGCCCGAACCTATTGCCAAATAAACTAGAAGCAATGTGTATTATGTTAAAACAATAGGTGCTACTATAGCTTTAGCGTAGCGAACAAGAGCCAAAAAGTTGCCAACTGATCCAAAAGTTGAAAACCAACTTTTTCATAGTATATACCATTTTTGAGTCCTCAGTCTGCGTGAGTGCGGGGCCTTAGGGAAACAGCCATACCATGGCTGGATATAAATAAGCGTGCGCTATTATGGGGTACAGTTTGGCTGGGCTCCCTAGCTTCTAGCCTGAGTTAGGGTGGGTGTATTTTTTCGAACCTTTACTATATATATAGCTGGGGGCTCCTGCCCCCAGACCTCCGCTTCTTCCGATTTGTATCATGGAAAAGTTGCGTACAGCTTACTTATATATTAAGTTCTGCATCTTTAAAATATGCTAAATTTATTTATATATAAGTGGATTTGGTCAAGTCCTCTCAACGGATTTTCTTCACGATCCCATGCGCATACAGTGCTAGCTTTCTCGTTATCAGTTGGTGATCCTTTGAAATAGCAAAAGTGGTCAGAAGAAATTTTTCATGTCTAGAATGCAAAATTTGCACTTCTGTGAGGGACCGCGCCTTCACACTCGCTGCTTTCAATTTTCTAAGAAAGATTTGAATTCTATTTAACTATATACCTGGAATCAATGAAACCAACTATATAATGTATATACTTGCTTGTTCTCAGAGCATGTAGGTATATATATAAAACATGTGTAGAAATAATATATAAATATATAAATAGTTAAAAGAAAAATTTCAATATTGGTTCCCCCCCCTGTCAGAAAACCGGGGTGCGCCACTGATGCCTGTTACTGGCTTGGCAACATCTAGACTTTCTGCAGCCGATAAATATGCTGGGGGCGGCAGGCTGAAACTGAAAAAAACTTCATTTTCTCTGTCTTAGTGTCATCGTTTTAGTTGTATACGTATATACGTATATCACTTATTTGATTGTATTTTAATTCATCACATTTATTTATTGTTTCACCTATTTCAGTGAATATGACATCCAACAGTGGTCGACGTCCGCACAACGTCCACCCTCGTCCCTTTGTTCCCATCAGCAACAGTTTTCAGGATGATCTATCTTCCACCACATCGGACCCTGCGGGTGGAGGGAGTCGCAAGGTTCAGCATCGCAGGCCAGACCTCCACGATATGACCTATCCATCGGCACATCATATTCCACCAAATTCTGCATCTTCTGGCTCTAATCGACCATCTATAGGGTATATACGTATAATTAGTTAATAATATATATAATATATATATATATATACGTATAATTAGTTAATATAATATATATATATATACATATATACGTATATATATACGTGGCATAAATTGCATGTATGGATTAACTGACTAACTGAGATCTGGGGCAGTTTCCGTAAAAGTCTGCGATTACTAGACTCGACAACTAGATTCATGCTAGTTGTCGAGTTTAGTGTCTTAAGTGTACCATAAAACCCTCATAGTCGAGTAGCGACTAGCACTCGACTTGCGAGTCTAGCTTCTAGCAAGTTCGAACACTAGCAGATTAAATGGGTTCCATAAAACTTTCGTCTTGCCTTGCTAGTACTCAACTCGCATCCGTCTAGTTCTCTAGTCTATTTTGTCTCGAGAACTGTTCAAAAACATTAACAACTTCTTATTTCTTCGTCAGTTTGTGCTCAAATTTTCACAATTAATTGTTATGTTGTTTCTTTACTCTTCACTACAATTAATACTTGTAGATTACGCGGATGATCTAATTTTTTAAATAATTACGATACTTTTTAAGCTAATCTCGCACTTGCAGCACTAGTGCTCTACTGGCCTTATTCTAGGGAATTTTTCTTGGGGGGGGGAGTTTTTCAGAATTTTACTAAACATGCTAAAAATTGCGCTATTTTTATAGTAATAAAAATTAGTTTTTAAAGCAAAAATAGCGCAAAAATCGACTAAAAATCTCCGGCGCAGCGCATTTTTGAAAATTTGGCTTTCTGAGCAACTTTTTCAGGGCAAAAGTTGGTACCAAAGGGGCACCCACTTTTTTGGGAGAAGGGTGTTTTTGGGGGGCCCAACCCCCCCCCCCCCCCTTACCCAACATAAGCCCAGCTGCTAGTGAGTAGACTTGGCTTACTCGCTTAGCTAATCCCGCCGAGTCTAGCTGAAACTTTTATGGTACACTAGCACTCGCAACTAACACTAGCACTGCAAGTTCTAGTATACGAGTACTAACAGACTAGCATTACTTTTATGGAACCGGCCCCAGGGGCCGGTTCCATAAAAGTTATGCTAGTCTGCTAGTACTCGCATGCTAGAACTTGCAGTTCTAGTGCTAATTGCGAGTGCTAGTGTACCATAAAAGTTTTAGCTAGACTCGGCAGAATTAGCTAAGCTAGTAAGACAGCTTGACTCACTAGCACTGCTAGTGCAGCACTAGTGCTGCGAATGCGAGTTGGATTACGTAAATAGTATCATAAATATTTAAAAAATTATAACTCTCGATTAATTAAACCAAACTACAAATAATTTTAGTGAAGAGTAAAGAAATGATTTAACAAACAACTGTGAAAATTTGTGCACATACTGACGAAGAACTAAGAAGTTAATAATGTTTTTCCAACAGTTCTCTAGTCAAATTAGATTAGAGAACTAGACGGATGCTAGTAGAGTACGAGTAAAGCACGACGAAAGTTTTATGGAACCCGATTAATTTGCTAGTTTTTTCAAAGCTGCGAGAAGCTAGACTCGCAAGTCGAGTGCTAGTAGCTACTCGACTGTGAGGGTTTTATGGTACACTTGAGGTGCTAGACTCGACAACTAGCATGAATCTAGTTGTCGAGTCTAGTAATCGCAAACTTTTATGGAACCGGCCCCAGGTGAAAACTGGGAAGCTTTTTTCTGTGACTCCTCACGTTGGTTTGTATTTGTTAAAAAGTTAAAAGATTGAACTACTTTTTCCCAGTCTTGTACCACAGCTGTAGTGGCAGAATCGTAGTTTCCTATATATATATTCTATCTCGTGTAGTAAAAACATATATCATTCAGTCAGCCTGTTAAGCTACACCATAAATACGTCTTGCTTGTAGTCAGCAGGAGCCACATTGAACGTAACCGTATTAGTGACTGCAGGACTGGCGTTGTGATTTTGTACTATACGTACATAATGTTTCTGGCAATTTTAAGGTGGAGTGTAAGCTATAATCCACTTAACTTACGAAACATATAATAGCTACATAAGCATTCGTTAGAAGATCGTCCTCCACGGGTCGGGGTGGCCGAGTGGCCTATGGCACTGGTCAGAACTTCCGATCTTAACGGTCGGTGATTCGATCCACGGAAGCCACAAAGCTTTCTCGACTCTAGCCGAACCCAGCTATCCATCCTTAACTGGTCGGTAAATGGGTACCACTACGGTGGGAAGGTAACAGGAGTCCTGTGTACAAGGGCCGGCCCCCCTTCCACGGATGCAGTCATCAGTTGAAGTGACACTAAATGGCTCTGCGGCTGAGAAACCGGGGATGAGCACCGGCACCCCATGTCCTGTGGCAAGACAGAGATGTCTCCTGGTGTAAACCTTTTTTAGCTTACCTCCTGAAAATTGGAGCATTGGGATTTTGGGCTTTTTATGTTTATTGTTTCAGGCAGGAAATTGAAAACCAACGTAGATTTGAGGAAATTATGCAGAAGAGTGGAATTTTGAACATCAATGGAAAGGTTTGTAGCATCCACCCTCACTGAGGCATCCAGGTTTTTATGACGGGCGGTGCGATCTTCCCCAACGAAAATTTGTCTAACTCTAGAGGGGGTCTTGGGGCGAAGTTCCTCATAAGTTAAAAAATTAATGTTTTGCAGTATAATCGGTCGTCAAATTTTAACTTTTCAAGAATCGTGAAAATTTAAAAAATATATATTGCACTTTTTAGGCAAAAATGAAAATTTTCTACGAAACTTCAACCTATTTCAAGTTTTTTCTTTATACGTATATAAACAATTTAAATTAATATTGAAGAGGATGCGTGATTTTTTGTCTTTTCGCCCTTTTTCTCTGTTTCTTCTTATTTTTTGCTACCTTCGAGTCGTGAAGGGGTGGCTTTCCGCCTCCCCACCCTGAATTCCGCCCCCCCTCCAACACCTCTGCAGAGTTGCAATGTGAGAGTATTCCTTTTTTAGTTTATTTTTTCTCTAGATGTCCAATTGTTTACATGTCTGGACTTTCAGTACAATTAAAGCGGTCAAATTTTGCCCTTAGTAAATTGCATTTGGTCATTCTTGCATTTGTATATTCGCATATACATACGTGGTATATACTATGAAAAGAATGCGCTACAAAGAATTGAAACCCTGAAAATTGAACGTTCTAGTGGGATTTGATATCTCAAATCTCTAGTTTATTGTATAAGCTATCTACCACTATATCTTTGCCAATTTCTGAGCACCTCCCTTAGTAAGATAGTGGGGGTGCCTCCCTTCCCCTGTATTATATACTAAATTTTTTCTAGATTGCATGGCATAGTTCCTAAATGTTTTTGTTTGTTTACCCTTTAGTTTGGTGTTGTTTTTTTAGTTCGTATGATTTTTGTTTTGCGTATGTTTTCTAGGAATACCGTGCCAGACGAGAAGACTTGGAGCATGTGGGGGAGCTGGGACATGGGACCTGTGGTCATGTGGTCAAGATGTGCTTCCGACCCACTGGGCTCGTTATGGCTGTGAAGGTTTGTTGGCGCAGTGATGGATTGTTTTGGGAGTAAATTCCTGTGAAAGGGGGGAGGGGGGACTGACGTTTCCATGAGTTTTTTGACAACGTTGTTGCTAAATTGCGCAACATGTTGAAGGGTTTGCTAACTTCGCTAAAATTAAGTTTTGTCAAACATTTGGTATTGAGCAGGGGAAAATTTTCGATTTCGCATTACAAATTTTGGCTTATCTGGAAATTTTTCGTTGTCTTTTTATGATCTTCTTTCTTCTATCATAAAGCCAAGCACCACCCTTGGTCTTAAAAAGATTTTAGCGAAAATTTTGAAAACTATTTTGAAACCTTTGAAATTTTTGTCAAAAATTTGCATATTTTTTTATAGCTTTGTCTAAAATATAAACGGATATCGGGATATCCGGATATTTTTCTCAAATCGGATATTATCCTGATATAAAAATCATCCGGATATCCAGTGCCCTTCACTAGCGTTCAGATACATCTGTTCTAGTTGATGAGTTTTTCGTTTTCTTGTTTTTTAGCAAATGCGAAGAACTGGCAGCAAGGAGGAGAACAAGCGGGTGATTATGGATATGGATGTGGTCCTGCGAAGTCACGACTGTCCCTGGATTGTGGAGTGCTATGGATGTTTCATCACTGACGTATGTATATATATGTGTACTATAAGTAGTGTTTTAGAACGGCCGGGCTGAACCGGCCGCCGATCAATGTCACCGGTCGGCCGCCGGCTAGCCAGACATATTTTTCAGTAGTTGAAGGCAATCTGAGCTAGAAAGTTGCAAAATATTTACATTATGCATTGCAAAGACAATGGAAACGGTTTTACTTTATATATATGGAAAAGGTTCACATTCAGTCTTGGATTTGTTTTGTAAACATTTGCTGTTCTGCTCAAATGGCTGTGTTAACTACAAATATTTGTGTTAGGCCGGCGACGACCGGCCGGCGGCAAAACGGCCGGCCGCCGGCCGAACGGCCAGACACTCGGCCGGGCCGGCCGTCGGCTTTCCGTCCGTTCTAATACACTAACTATGTAAAGATTTCCACTTTATCAGGGAAAGGCGGCCGTAGGCGGATTTTCATTGTGTTTTTATTAATCATTTTAATATCCGCATGGGTATTGATTGTAACTTATTTTTATTTAATTTCCTGCTCAAAGAGCAGTTTTTTCTCTCTGGGTTAGTGCGCTTTGAATCCATCCTGGTTCAGACTAATGCTTTGTCTTAGTGACTACAGAGCAGACTTTTTTCATAATAATTTTTCTCTACTAATAATTTTTCCGATTCTTCCTTTTTTGACTTTTTTGATTTTTCGATTGCCTACCAAAAAAACAGTGTCAAAAGAGTCTCCTATAGGGTATCTACAAAATTTCTGCCCCTCACGGTTTAGGGTCGTATAATATTATCTTTGCGGCGTCAGTTGTGGAAATTGTTTGAAAATTGAACTTACAATGAAAATATTTGTTGACACACATTTGGATGCCCACGTCTTTAAAGCTTTTCCAATATTTGAGCATTTTTGGCGTTTTTAAAATGGGAAGATAGAATTTGGAGCCTTCCAGAAAAAGTGAAGTGAGGAATGGGCTGGGGCGGGTAATGGGGGGCCCCGCCCAAGAGCTAGGTATTAATATATACCAGATTTAGCGAAAACCAATCTTTTTGTGGTCAAATGAAAGCTATATATTTGCTGTTCGTTAGCTGAGATAGCTTTAAATTGAAAAATGTAAAGTATTTTGAGAGTTAGACGCAGGCGGTTGGCCTTGCTTTGATCAAAAGCTTCGAAAGAAGACAGACCTTTGACTTTTACTCTAGAAAATCGAATCTATTTTTTCAACACATTTATCATGCCGCATTTAAAGGATCCTACTAAGCCTTGGTTGGAGCGCTCATAAGTTCAGTTTACAGGTGGCTAAGCTGGATAATTGTGTTTCAAAAGATTTTCCTAAGCTAGGGGAGTGCTATCCACTACTCCTTAGTGTACTTTTCAGTTAGGCGCAAAGCCAGCTAAACCTAGGGGGAAATCTTTGAAACTGGTTTAGGTGGTCTCCTAACTCCCCCAAGACATCCTCCTAAGTAAAGTACCTAGCCTCCAAGGAGGGTACCTACGAGTATCTTGCAATCTTTTACGGGAACATGCCAGTATCCTTGATACTAAGCAACCCAAAATGACAATTTTCGCCCCCCCCCCCAAACTGACTCGCCCCCCGAGGGCCCCCCCAAAGAGCCCCCCCCCCCAAGAAAAAATCCCTAGAATAAGCCCAGGTTTTAAATCGTAGTAGTGTTACTCGGAGAAATCGTGACAACTGGTTTTTCCAATGACTGAAATACTCAGGCTTTTTGTTAATGGTTTGTTTTTTCTGTCTCTGGTTTAGAGTGATGTTTGGATCTGTATGGAGTATATGGCCACCTGCCTGGATAAGCTGAAAAAACAGCTGAAAGCTGGTATTCCTGAGCCTATCATTGGCAAGATGGCTGTTTCGGTCTGTTTTCAAAATTAACCGTTTTTTTTAAATTTTTTATATTTATTTTTATATTCTAGCTGTTGACTGTCGAAGATTCTAACGTAAACGTTTTTGTGTTTCAACATAATACAAGTTTTTGTATGTGCAGCATTTTATTTTTGTTTTTTAGATTGTGAAAGCTTTGCACTACTTGAAAGAAAAACAGGGCATTATTCACAGGGGTATGTGTGTTGATGTAAATTCGCTTAGTTCATTTGTATAATTATTTCAGATTTGAGGGAATACATCCTTTACCTAACTCCCCGTAATTTGGACATGTTCTTCGGTTTAATGAAATTCAGTGTATTCGCTCTTGACGAAATGAAGCTAAATCAGAGTATTGTTTCTTTGCAGTAGTCTTGTCTTAATATTATGCCAAAAGCTACGAAAAATAATTTAATGTTTTCGCTGAGCTGTGTCCTCGCAGTATTTCCCGGAATTTTTTCGCTTGTTGCCATTTTAATTGTTTTATTTTTATTTTTACTTTTTTCATTCTAGACGTGAAACCGTCCAACATGCTGCTTAACTGGTCTGGAACGATTAAGCTGTGCGATTTTGGCATCTCCGGTCGCCTGGTAGACTCCAAGGCCAAGACTCGAAATGCTGGCTGTGCTGCCTATATGTCGGTTAGTTTTTAGACTAATCAGGCTCGCTCGCACTACCAATTATGTAGGGTATTTTTAGAGGGGGGCCTACTCGTTCCCCATCACTTCCCTTTTGGGATTTACTTTGTTTCATCTCATCTCCACTGAACGAATTTTAGGCAGCCAAAACTTAGACAATTTTAAAAATAGTTCCTGCTTTTCTAGAGATGTATATATATATTGGTTCTTTCTTGATGGTTAGTATTTTTGAGTCTACTATTATTCTTTTCATCTTGTTTTTTTCTCCCTTTCAGCCGGAACGCATCGACCCGCCCGACCCCAATCGACCCATGTACGATATCAGGGCGGATGTGTGGAGTCTGGGCATATCCCTGGTGGAATTGGCCACAGGCCGGTTCCCCTATGAAGGGTCCCAGACGGACTTTGAGGTCCTGACCCGCGTCCTGCAGGAGGATCCGCCGGCCCTACACCCTGCGTCCGGGTTCTCCACTGACTTTTGCGCCTTTATACGAGATTGGTAAGCTTGCCAGGTCCGCCCGTTGGTTTGTTTGTTCAGCAGGGGCGTAGATCCAGGATTTTGAAGCGGAGGGGGGGGGTCAGACCTAATGTTTGCCACAAAGGTGTCAAAGTTGGCACCTAGAAATTTCAAAATATTTTTGAAAGCCGGGGGGGGGGGCGGATCCCCTGGTTTGTTATTGGTTGGTTTTTTTAAACAGTATGGGGTGGGTGGGTAGAGATTTGGGGGAAGTGAAGTTTTAGGTTTAGTTGAAGGTGTTGGTATCCTTAGGCAGAGCACTGGTTTTCTAGTGCTTTTGTCTGAGGCAGGGGCGCATCCAGGATTTTGATCACAAAATCACAATTTTGATATAAACTTACAGTATAAACTCAACTCATTAATACTGATACACTGACATTTGAGCATACATAAATACTTAAAACATATTATGTACGTACTTCAAGAGGGACAGGACAAGACCAGAAATGGGTGTCCTACCCAGAAAAGGTCCAGACCTAAATTTTTCCCAAAAATGGCCAAATTTGCCATAAAAAAGCTAAAATTTTAAAAAAATTCCGAAAACGGACGAATCCCCGGATACGCCCCTCGTATCAGTCTTGAATCACCTATTTTTGTACACCCTTTGCTTCATTTACTGCATTTCAAATTGTTCTGATGGGTATTGTTTAATTCACTGTATTATTGTATTTTTACAGGGGGCGGGGGCGGGAGTCCCCCCGAACTTGACCTTCCCCCCAAAAATGCGTTTCCCAGAAATCACCGGATTTTTGACAATATTTCTAGAATAAAGATACCAATTTTTGATCATTTTTGCAAAAAGTCTCCCTCCCTCGGGAAAAATCGCTAAAAAATAGTCTGCTGTACGCGATATTGGGAATATCATTTTTAATATTTCATTGTATCATAATTTTAATAATTCATTGTTGTTGTTTCAGTTTGACCAAAGACTACAATAACCGTCCCAAGTATAAAAAGCTACTGGTAGGTTGGTTTTTTCAGTCTTCATTATTGCTGTCTATAGTTCAGTTGAATGTTCTTTAGTGCTTGCTTTTGAGTGGTGATTGTTTGAGACTACCCCTTCCAGGTGGCTTCCCTATCTGGCACGGCGGAGTACGTAACTAAATCAGTAGACCTAGAGCGTTTGGCTAGTTGATTGAATTGCTTAAAACAGCACTTCAAATTGTTTCCTGGTAAGCTGAAAATTTTTAAGCTAAAGCTAATAATATTGCTTACAGTGATTTTTAAAATAAGACCTAAAAATTAAGCGGCAAATCCGAAAACTTGTGACAATTTACCCGTGGTTAGACGCTTGGCAGTCTTGTGACAGTGGGTAGTTGTCCTCCATACGGTTGTTTGAGCCAACGCTGTGTTTACTACTGCGTTGTCTTGTCACAACAAAATCGGGCATGATACCAACGCGCAGTCACCAGTTGTTACAACACGTTTTGTTGCTGCCTATTGCACGAATAACGACGTGACAATTCATATTGTAGTGTAGCAGCTGTGGCAGTTGTGAAATTTCTTTTTCTTTTTTTGGAAAAATTACTATTTTACTGTATAATATAATACTTCACTTTCCGGGCGAGCTTTTCCTGCCCTCCCCTCTGTAGGAGAAGTCTCTAGGGGGGCGGGGGAACCGCCCTGTCAACAAAATGTGCTTCCCTGCTTTCAGCACTGGATTTGGTCATGTTTTTTGCCGCTTTCTCATTTGTTTTTTTTCAGCAACACCCATTCATTCATCGCTACGAGACTGAGGAAGTGAATGTGGCCGTCTGGTTTGCGGATGTGATGCGGTCCTCCACCACCGCTTCTGGGGGTGCCACTGGCCTAGGGGTAGCCGGTGACTCAATTTCCTGTCCCAGTAATATTTCCACCCTAGTTACGCCCCTCAATAGATAACCACCCCCCCCTCCCCAATCCTATGTACGTATATATCTTTTTTTGTGTTGTTTTTTCGTTTTTTCGTTTTGATCCCTATTTTAGTGTACAACAATCAATATATTATATCTGTATAATTTGTATAATAATAGTGTATATGTGGCTGTACTGGCTTTCTGCACTGCAATTAACAACGTTGACTGTGTGCTTTTTTATGTGTATGGCATACGTATAGCATACTATGTTAGGATGGACGTTTTTTTGATATCCTCAACAACAAATTGTTTTTAAATAGTTTGTTTGATAAATTAAAATTTTGATTTTATAAATTATGCTTACACTGTGCGCTTTTTTGCAGTAAACGTTTTCTGTAGTAATGTTTTTGTGTGTGACGTATTGATTCAAATGTCCGGTGGTGTGTTTTTGTAGGCTATATGTGTATATATAGTCTCTGATAATTTTTATTGTACGTATATTATTGTACATTTAGAGTACTGTTTTTGATATGTGTCGACTCTGGGTTTTGCTCTGTTGTAAGTACGTATATATCTAGTTATTTGTATATTCATGATGCATGTGAGAATTATTTTGGGCTGGGGCAGCTAATGTTAACTTTTTGGTGGGAGGTCGGGGAGAAGCGAACGAAGGACTAGAATGTTTTTGGCTTAGTTTTAGCTGATTTTCGGGTTTGGAGGGCTTCTTTGGGGTTGCCCCCCATGGACCGGGGGCATAGTTTGTAAAACTATTTTCGTAATTTTTTAAGCTATTTTGAGTGCAAGCTGCCAAACATTGTTAGATAATGACTAACTTTTTGTGTTTCTAGGCTAAAATAGCGAAAATTTGGTTAAAAATATATTTTTGGAAATTTTGGGTTAACATGAAAAAATTTGACAATTTTTTAAGTATGGCTATCATGGGTGGGTACGTTTGAATTTATGGGAAGCACCTCGAATTGGGGTTTCTCCGATTGGGGGGTCTGGGCGTATTCTAGGGAATTTTGTTTGGGGGCCCCTCGAGGGGGAGTCATTGGGGGGGGGGGGCGAAACTTTTTCTAAAAACATGCTAAAAATTGCGATACTTTTATAGTAATCGCCAATAAAGTTCGTATTAGTGCAAATATAAGCTAACTTGATGCCGGAAAACTTTTGAAAATTATGGCTTCTAAGCGATTTGTAAGGGCAAAAGTTGGTACCAAAAGGGGCACCCACTATTTTGGGGGGAGGTCATTTATGGAGAGGGGCCCCCGCCCCTCCCCCGTAGAATAAGCCCAGGGAGTACCTCCTCCAGTAGAAATAAGCCAACAATTTTAATTTTTTCTGCTAAGAAGGTTTTGCGTATAGTTTTTGATTTTGTTCCATTGCTTATGTATACTCGTTTTATACGTGTGTTGTGTGTAATATTTTGTAGATAGGTACAGCAATTTAGTGCAAACGTTCAGGCGATAAATATTGTACTATAATATTATAAATCTCCTTCGTCGCATGTAAAATACATATGAGTCTTCGTAGACAGGTTGTACATAATCAGAAACTAGCCTGTAAAATACATATGAGTTCCGTAGGAAGGTTGTAAATTAAGGAAAACAAGTTGCAACCGCTTAACATATGAGCCTGTCCTACAACGAGGCTCATATTGGCGTCACAGTGCATTCCACATTAAAGCTTCATTAAAGAACCTCGGCTTTATCCTCATTAAAAATGAAAATGACGGAAACGGAAAAAATGAATAGACGTTGTGGCCCAGAAGAAATGGACTGAAGTGAACTACGACTGCTCAAGCTGAACTGTACATGCAACCTGATGTTTCCTGAAATACTATGGCACACCTAATATTTCGCGATACGCTGTGGTACACGGTACACCTAATGCATTCTCGAAACACTTTCACATTACACACAGGCAGAATGCGTTCCCACTTGGCTCTGAGTCAGCGCCTCATGGCGTACCCTATTGAGCATATGCACACACACACACACACACACACTATAATGACTGATCAACAAGCTATGTGAAGGATAATTTGTAATGAAAAGCTTTATACAGTATGGATTTATACAAAAGTAAAATATATCTCTGCAAATTATTCGTATTATGACATACGCCAATATGAGCCTCGTTGTAGGACAGGCTCATATGTTAAGCGGTTGCAACTTGTTTTCCTTAATTTACAACCTTCCTACGGAACTCATATGTATTTTACAGGCTAGTTTCTGATTATGTACAACCTGTCTACGAAGACTCATATGTATTTTACATGCGACGAAGGTGCACTTTTTGTTCTTGTTAAATTTTTGGAAATTCACAGAACTTTTAAACAAATTCATTTCTGCTTAAATTCGAATCCAACATAAAAAACGGTAAAGGTAACCCCCAGAGTAATTCTCCTATCCTTGCCAGATACATCCCCGGATCCACACAGCGGCGGATCCAAGGGGGGGGGGCGGGGGCGGGGGGGGGGGGCGGCAGCCCCACGTCGCGATTCTAAGGTAGGAAACATAAGGAGAAAAACAGGGAAAAAGGTAAAAAACCAAAACATTTCGCGCCTTCGGCTCGAATTTTCTAATTTTAACCGGCATTTATGGCGTTTATGAAGAAAAACTTGAAATGCATCCGATTGTTCGGAAAAATTACTATTTTTGACTAAAAATGTGTTACATTTTAAAAAATTTTCAGTTCATCAAAATTAAAAGAATTAAAGATCCAAAGACCGATTATATTGCAAAAACAAAAAATTCTTCAACTTCTGCGGGGCTCTGCCCCCCAGACCCCTGTGAACAAATTTTACCGCCCCCCGTCATCAAATCCTGGATCCGCCAGTGGATACACAGCCATATATACCAGCCAGGAGTGTCACCTCAAACGCTGACTGCATCCGTGGAAGTGAGAGGGGGCGGTCCTTCAAGACTTTACGTCCTACACGAACTCCTGTTACCTTCCCACAATACACTAGCGTAGATACGTGGGGGGGGCGCCCCCCCCCCGAAAAGGTTTTGCTCCCCTGAAAAAAATGACCAAAAGAAAATGTTAAATTTATCATAAACACAAAGAAATTGTGCTAAAGTGCCAGAAAAATTAGTGCATTTGCACTTCATTGAAAAATTTTCGCGACTTCATTATTAGCATACTATGTATAATTAAACCTTCACTAGTTTGCTTTACTTTGCTTTGCCAGCTTTGTAGTTTTATTAACTGCATTATTGCAAACATGATTCCCTTATATATAAAAATGGTGGATACTGGAAATGTGCTGCTTGGAATACCCTGTTCATAATGGGAGCATCCAATCTGAGTTTTTGTACGAGACTATAGAAGTGGAAAATATATAGCAAATTAAACTACAAAATTTGGTTTGGGAATTGATAATATACAATGCAAAGAATTCAAAGTTTCAATAGCGTTTTAATGGCAGAATTGAAAAATATTCTCAACTTCTGGGGGCTCCGCCCCCCAGACCCCCCTTTTGGGATTTAGCATGCCGCTTTCGACTACAATAGATTTAAGCTAAGGACCTCAAATTTTGTACGTAGCGTTCATGCAGTTGTTCAGCAAAAAAATAAAAATTTACCCCCCCCCCCCAGACTTCGGTCCAAACCGCCCCCCCCCCTGAAAAATTTTTTGTATCTACGCTACTGCCACAATAGTATTATGTAGGGGCGCGATAGCGCCCCTACATAATATGGGTGTAAAGGCGTCTGCGCGGCCCCCTGGAGACCGTGTTGGCCTGGTGCCAGCAAATTAGAGGTTCCGGAGGGGTAAAAATGTTACCATCGTAAAGTACTCGAGTAGTACTACAAGTATCACCATACTTTTGGTTCGAATTCGAAACTTCAAATTTTTGCACTTGGCAGCAGTTAGTTTGCGTTTGCTTTTTTTTTCTAGGTGAATAACGCATTTCGGAAGTGCATTTTCTAGCGAAGTGTTGGAACGTTGTGGTCATTTTGGTCCAATACTACTGTTATATGTTGGTAGACAGTATCCCCCCCCATGCTACCTTTTTTTGGTCATTTTGGCACCTGGCCAATTTTGGCTCTGTGCCAAGGCCCCAAAGTCGGACTTTCGCTATTTTGGCACTTCAGTTGTGGTGGACTTTTTTTCTCAGGCTAGCAGCTAGATCGGTTTGGTTTATTTTATTTGAATATTTCGGCCAATGCACACAAAGTAACGAGGGGGATTTTTTAATTTCGCTCTGTAGCTTTCAGGAGATGGGCCCAAACTTTGCATTTTTTCACATGTTTTGGCGAAAAGTTTCTAAGTCCCACTTTTACCAGAAATGGCCTAAAAGTCACTAAAAATGGCGTTTTTCGGCCTTGGGGTGGTACCCATATATAGTAAATCGGGGTCGCTAAAAACGATGAGCATACTGCCGATACCGCCCGAAGTGACCACTGGTCAGCATGGCTCCCGTGGTTCCTCGCCCAGGGTCAAAGTAGGGAAAACTCACTATAAACAGCATTTTTCGGAGTTTTGGTAAGGGACGTATATAGTAAATCGACTACGCTCGTTTCAATGAGCATATTGCCGAAACCGATGGAAGTGACCACCGGTCACTACGGCCTTGGGGCCCTATTGACTACTGGTCAAATGGTCTAAAACAGCGTTTTTCGGCATTTTGGTTGGGGGCATATGTAGTAAATCGACTACGCTCGTTTCAATGAGCATATTGCCGAAACCGATGGAAGTGACCACTGGTCACTACGGCCTTGGGGCCCTACTGACCACTGGTCAAATGGCCTAAAACAGCGTTTTTCGTCGTTTTGGTTGGGGGCATATGTAGTAAATCGACTACGCTCGTTTCAATGAGCATATTGCCGAAACCGATGGAAGTGACCACTGGTCACTACGGCCTTGGGGCCCTATTGACCACTGGTCAAATGGCCTAAAACAGCGTTTTTCGGCGTTTTGGTAAGGTGCATATGTAGTAAATCGACTACGCTCGTTTCAATGAGCATATTGCCGAAACCGATGGAAGTGACCACTGGTCACTACGGCCTTGGGGCCACGAAAAGTGGCCCCATAGTCCTGTATACTGTAAGTACCCTGCGGGATGCTCGGCTCCTTGTTAACGCATTAATCTCACTGGAAACGCATCCATCATTAAGCCGGAAAATCAAGCTATGCCGTCTATTTAAAGTATCACTGCAAAATTTAGTACCAAAGGGGGTCCACTTTTTTGGTGGGGAAGTTCGTTCATGGAGGCCTCCCCTTGCCAATTCTCCCTCGGCCTCGACATACGAGCTAATCTTAAGGACGATGTTTAACAACATTGGAATATTGTGAGAGAATCTTTAAAGTGCTAAGAGGACAAGAAAGTAAAATGCTCCTCCGGAGCATGGAAACGTAATATGGGTGGATGGGGTGAGGTTGCGAAATCAAGAGAGGACTAGCTTTGAAAATGCAAAATATGGCGCTAGGTTCTAAAAGAAAGGAGGACTAGGTTGTGGGCGAACTAATATGGGCACAGCGTCGCCGAACAACCCATATTCGCGGGCTGTAAATATTATACATTCATCTATATCAATTTCTGGACTTTAAATTATAGCTTCATATTCTAAATTACGTAGATGATAATCTATATCCGCCTATTCGTACTTCCATGTATTATATAGTCAGACTTTTCCTTCGGGAAAGTCTAAGCCTACTGTTCATTTTATGCATTTATACAGACTATTTAAAGAATAATTTTATATTTAAAGACATATTTAAAGAATAATTTTATAGCGATTGTCCTTGACTGCAACCCTGCCGGATTGAACCAATAGTTTTACCGCTACATCCCTATGTTTCTGTCCGATACTTGTCATAGTCCAACTAAATTTAAGGTATATAGCTAGCCTAAAACTGCCCAGGCAAACAACTATATTCAATATCTCGCAGATTACCTATTCAACATTTTTACTCTAGTGTTGACCGTTCTATATGTATATATGTGACAAACGCTGAAGCGAAGCGTGCAAGGGCGCGAATATGGGTTGTTCGGCGACGCTGTGCCCATATTAGTTCGCCCACAACCTAGTCCTCCTTTCTTTTAGAACCTAGCGCCATATTAAGCATTTTCAAAGCTAGTCCTCTCTTGATTTCGCAACCTCACCCCATCCACCCATATTACTTTTCCATGCTCCGGAGGAGCATTTTACTTTCTTGTTATTATATATTACCGATCAATTAAGGATGGGTAGCTGGGCTGGCTAGAGACCACGGCTAACCGATATGTCTTAGTCCCTTACTCGAGGGGATTTATGAAAGCCTTGTGACAGCGGGGATTCGAACCTTGGATTATCGGATCCAAAGTCGAACGCCGTAACCACTCGGCCGTCCCGGCACTAAATCTGGCACGGCAAGCCTTCAACATACGCTGGCTTACTTCTACTGGGGACTGGGGGTGGGGTGGGGCCCCCTTGCGGAAGGTCTCCCCACCCAATTCGAGAAGCCGCCCATAAGCCAAAAAATTGCCAAATTATTCTATTTCTACCCTAAATTGTCGAAAAATTTTCCGGATTTTAGCGAAATGTTTGCCATTTTAGCTTAGAAACACATAAAATTAGTCATTTTTAGCAGTTGTACACAAAAGTCAAAAACACCTAAAAATCACAAATTTTTTAAAAAATAGGCCCCATTTTCGGCGAGCTCCCCCATCGATGACGGGGGGCTTCTTCGAACCCCTCCCCATTAATTTGGGCCTATCCCTATAAGTAAGTAAGTAAGTTAAGTAGTAAGATACGCAAGTGTTTAACTTTACAACATCCTATACAAAATTTTCAAAGAATTTATTACACATATATAAATTAAATAAAACTATAAAAAATAGAGAAAACGACAGTCATCAAACCTGGCGAGTGTGGCGATGGAATCAGGACAGGAGAATGCTGCTGCTGTTCCACGGAAAAGTTTCCTCCTCCTCGTGAAAAACTACCTCCAGGACTTAGATTACCATTCTAAAAGTAAACACAGCATGTCACAAATACCGTATATATCGTACCGTATGCAGGTTATGGCAAAATTTGGAAATCAAATATATACGTCGGAGACAGGCCTGCTGTTTGAAATTAGAAAGTTCCAAACGAAAAGTTTCAAACTATTTTGAAACAGCAATTGATTTTGCCGAACAT
>JASAND010013415.1:0-10147 GCA_030248195.1 Trissonchulus latispiculum
TCGAGCTTTTCATTCAGCATGTCAATTTGAAAAATGTATATACATTCTGAATGACCTTTCAAGCATAAGTCGATGCAATCCTCAACATAACCACCATAAATCTAATGTATATTAATGTATATAGAGCCTGTAAATATTAAAACACAATTTAGGAGCCAAACTTAGAATGGTATACGTATATATATTTGCAGGTGTGACGGAGACTTCGAATTGGGGGCTCCTCCCCATGGCCACAGGTGTGTTAGGGCGGGCAAGTGGAGAATTCCCAACCATAGGTGTGTTAGTGATGGTGTAGTCCCCCCACCAAAATGACAAGCTCCCGGCCAAATGACCGAAATGGCTTAAAAATGCAATATTTTCTGTATTTTAACGCATTTTCCGTGAAAGCAAGGCCTGTTTTGACAGTTTTAGGCGTTTATACACGGTTTTAAAGCGATTTTGATTTCAAAATTTGAGGAAAATTTTTAAAAAATGACCATTTTTGGGCAAAATTAGCTAAGGTTGTGGCTCCAAAAGGGGTCGGGGGGGTTGAGCGGAGGTAGCCAAAAAGTTGGGGGAGGGTAAGTCAAAAATTCTTGGGGGCAAAGGAGTATCCCCCCAAACCCCCCTCCCCCCGGTGAAACTATGCCTATTTTAGGGGGTAGGGGGTCTGAGCTCGGTTTTGGAGGGGAGGAGTCACAGGTGTGGCTGGGCAAAAAATCTGGGGAGGTTCCCGACAAAGGGTAGGGGACCCCCCCTAAATTTTCAATCTTACGCCATTTTTGGCCAAAAAGTTGGGGGGGGTCGCCAAAATTTGTCATTGTGGTAGGGGGGTCACCCCTAATAGGGGGGAATAGTCGAGGTAGGGTACGGGGAAGGGGAGGGCATCATAGATGTGTTGTGGGGGGACCAGTGGGGCCACCCCCTTCCCAGAGTTTGCTACCCCCCCCCCCAGATTTTTGGCCAAAAATGGCAAAATCGAAATTTTAGGGGTTTTTGGTCATTTTTGGCCGACACCCCCCCCCCCCCAGATTTTTTGCCCAGCCATACCTATCGAGGGTATAAAATTTCGCTAAAACTATGTTTAGCAACCCCCTCCCCCTCATCTGCTTAGGACATGAGCAGGTTAGACCGACATAGTTGCTAGGAATGTACACAGAATTTAAAAACATTTGGCACAATTCTAGTCTACCGTTTTCTTGGTTTACACATTTCGGAGCCTATACCAGGAGGCGCTTTTGTTGGCAAATGTAGACAACGATAATGGTCAATAGAATATATCAATTAGCTAAGCGTTGGCTAGTTGTCAATTTGTCGTGAATTTAAAAAATCCTGCGTATGTTTTTTGTAAGTAAGCTACGCTGAATCTCTTTACTGTTACGCAAGACTACGCTAATACTACTCTTAATTTTTACTGTCACCTGTCAGCTACGCAGACGTTTTTCCGCTAAGTTGACCTGGCTAACAAAACTTTCCGGTGAAACCATGTTCATAGCTCTAAGCTCACATGAATAATTTCCCAGTAGGGCAGATAAGGCAAAACAGCCACAAGTCCACGGATCCCGGAGGATACGATGATATCACAGTTTAGAAATGAAAATCAAACGTGGGCACCCAAAGTCAGAACAACCTTAATCACGCAACCGGTTTCGATGCTCCACCGTGGGCATCTTTTTCAGGCGATTCTTCACGCGCTGCTGCCGTTCCTGAGGGGTCAGATAGCGGGGATCCAATTTCAGAAGGAATTTCAAAGTTCTCTAGGGATGGGGCTCCAGGGGCCAGACGGGAAAGAACTGGGGGCGGGGGGACCGGACGACCGAAATTACCGGGAGGGTCGTAGGAGGCAGGGACTGGAGGGACAGGAGGACCGGAACTTGGAACCATCACCACTGTTATTGATGTTGTTATTGTCGACAGAGTCCAAATGGATGCTAGTAAACCTGGACCCGGGGGGTGGGTATTTGTTGTGACGGAGAACGTGCTCCCAGTTGATTCCAAAAGGATGGTCAGAAAATAGTTGACTAATCCACCACTTTTCTTTCTTCTTCCGGACAGCTTTGTCGTCCGAAAAATCCAATACAGTTACTAATAATTGATCTGATGTATGGGTATGGTTCCTGAAATCACACGAAAGAGGTTTGCATTTTTCGAATGTCACACCTGTGGTTGTTAAACCTGATGGAGAGGATTTCCGCTTCCTCCAACATATTTCCGTTAGTCTCCGCCAGATATACAGTCCCCTTAAGCCGTGGTTATACGAGGCAATTTTGTGACAACGCGTTATGACAACGACAGTTGTCTTGCATAGTTGCCAATCGTGACAACTAGTGGTTACTTGTTGCAACAGATCGTGAAAACGCACACTTGCTGTTGAGTCAACGCTATGTATATTTACTATTGCGTTGTCACAACGAATTCGGACATCGTCCCAACGCGTTGTCACCAGTTGTCACATCGTTGTGTCACTGGTTACACACGACAATTCTGTAGCAACGGCAGTTGCTACAACGCGTTGAGGCAACGGGTTGTCATAAGATTGTTAAGTGTAACCACGGCTTTACTTGTACAGTCACAATGGCCCTTCAGACGATATTCCAAGCCTGTTACAGAGCTCCTGATGCTGGTGCCGATTTGATAAAGGGGCAGAGAGCACATTTACGCCTGGAAAGGTTCCGCATCGAAAGGTTCCGCTGGGCTCAAAATTAGCGATCCGTGGGGCTACTTCTGGCACTGGCAATTTCACAAGCATCTAAGCTTAGGTGAGGGACGCCAGAACAGATTCACTTTAAAGTTTAGACCATTCAGAAAATGTTCATGACTTCTTAGGATGGTTTTCACGTTTCTGAGGTCCGGATGGTATGGCAGGACCAAGTAAAACGACTTTTCTTTAGGCTGTGTCCCAGGATCGAGTTTGGGAGTGAGTAGCTGGTCTCTATCTGCTGACAAAGCCCTTTCGATCCTTGACAAAGTCCTGAAGTTTGCCTCTGAGATAGCCTCTTCTTACCAAGTCTTCTTTCAGCTGCCTACACATAAGCCGGGCCGTGTCTGGATTTGAGCAGATACAGCAAATCCTTAAGGCCTGGCTTTATGCAATCGGAAACTTATGCTCTACAGTCACAGGGTGGCAGGATTCGAAACGGAGATACTGTCTCGTGTCCGTAGGTTTCATGAATTCTGTTATAATTCTTCCATCCCGGATTTCTACTGAAATGTCTAGAAAGTTAACTTTGGTCTCACCCACGTCGACCTCCAAGCTGATGCTGGGGATAACGCTATTCGTCAGCTGCAGAAATTCAGCTAAAGTCTGACACAAAAATGTGTGTACAAAATCTGTAAGGCCTCCAGTGAACTCAATATACGTCGTAACCCCATAAAACCATATATTTTCGGAATCCTTGCAGCGAGACAAACATTTTTATAAAATTTAAAATTTTTTAAAATTTCAAAAATTTTAAAATATCGGTTTTTCGGGGAATTTTTTCGGACCGTGCAAGCTATTCAGCTCATTCTTTCACAAAAATTTTCCCGTCCGAAGACGCATCGATTGACACAAGAACGAAAAAAATCGGTTGAGAAATAAGCATTTTATTCCAAAATTTCGTTTTTCCATTTCCTTTGATGTTTGCCGCTTTTTGCAACTTTGACTGGTTATTACTCGCGACTCGCTCACCCGAAAAATTTTTCGATTAGATTTTCAGGACCGCCTAGGCGCCCGCTTTCACATAATATATGTGGTATTTCAAAATTTGAAAATAGATTTTTTTGAAAAATACCACTTTTTGACCCAAAATTTCGGCATAGCAATTCTGGCAAAAGTGAGTAAAAATAACATAATCATAAAATTCAAGCTGAGCTGAATCCAATGATATAAAGCTTTTGTTGCTACGAGTTATATTGCGCCAGCAATGAATTTTTAAACAATATCCCTTATTTCAGCTGGTTTTTGGCTCTCTTTGATGTTGCCGCCGTGATTTGAATGAAGCAGTGTAAACTAGCAAAACCAGCTGAAATAACGTATATTGAGTTCACTGGAGGCCTTACAGATTTTGTACACACATTTTTGAGTCAGACTTTAGGTCATTTCGGGTGCCATCCCAGATGATGCAAATGTCATCGAAGTAGCGCCACCAAACCAGGGTTTGTTTGCAGACAGCGAAAACAGCTTTTTCTCGAACCCATACCACATAAATATGTTAGCGTAACTCGGAGCCATTTTGGTTCCCATCGCTGTACCGTTCATCTGGCTATAAAATTCGCCATCAAACTCGAATACGTTGTTGGTTAGAACAAGTTCGGCCATCTGCAGTACCATATTTGTTGGATATTTTGGATTCTCTCTACTCGAGCGAGCTTCGCTACAAGCGGCTAGACCCAACTGGTGTGGAATATTGGTATGTAGACTTGAGACATCGGCGGTGGCCAGTAGGCAGTTGGAAGATACATTCGGGTATCTTAGGACCTTTTCAAGAAAGAGTAGAGTAGAGTTAAAATTAACTAGATCCTTTTCATGAAAGAGTTAAAAAAGGGAAACACAAGCTTGAGTGGAGTTAAAGCGTGTTAAACAGTTAATTTTAACTCTACTCTACTCCACTCTACCCTTTCTTGAAAAGGCCCCTAGTTTAAGCAGAAAATCATTCGTGTCATGGATGAATGTTGGTATTTGGCGAACAAGGGGTTAACATCTACACAATTACCGCTATCTATAGCTTTAGAACAGTTCACACAACATTCCATTTGTTCATGTAAATTTTGGACAATTTATCACAAATCGACGTTGCATTTATTAACCAATACAGGCAAGCATTAGCATAGGAAACAGTATTTGCACGTGGCGACGTTAATTCCTAAAGGGTAGCTGATTGAGGAATCCATTTGTTCTTCTTATCAAAATAGCCAGTGCCTCGGATAACCGCTTCCGGAATCTCCTGAAGTTTGGCTCGCATAAGTGTTCACCAGCTTCACGTTGCCGTTTTGTCAAATCGTTGTGACACCAGATTTTCCCATTCTTTCTTCTTCTTCCTCATGTCAGTGCAGGATGATTTGAAAGTCCCAATAGATTCCGGATTATTCAGCTTAAGTTTAACTATACTAGGTTTACCATCCGTTCTATTCATGCCGTTACGGCAGAAATTCTGATTGTACCCATTTGAGAACACAGTTCGATCACCTTTTGCTTATCCTGGGCCCTAGCCTCAGCCAGAGACAAATCTTGTCAATTTTCACCCATCGGCTCGGGCAGAATAGGACTAGTCGATCTCACTTGGTTTCCAGTTCCATGAATTCAGCAACCTCGGATTTTACTTCCGCAATAGTGGGTGATGGCGGCTTTTTCTCCAGAGCTTCAACTCTCTTTGCAAGTTCACAGCACAGCTCCCGCAGCTGAGCCCGATCTGTGGACACAGCAGCCTTATCAGAAGGAGGCTGAGCTTGATCTGGTGCCCGTTTCAACATGGACACAATTTTGGACCGGCAAGTCGCACAGGAAATCGTCTGCTCAAGCAGCTCTCTAAGATTGGCATCACATTTCCTGAATGAGGTCTCGGACAATCGGGCACATTTGGCGTGGCCTACGCGATCACAAAAACAGCATTTCAATAGATCATCCTGTTCTGCTACCAACGAGATTGAATGACAACATTTCGAATCAGCACCACAATTCATGATTCCAAATTAAGGCACAGAAATTATCAATAATAAACTAAAGTCTGACCAAAAAATGTAGAAAGCGAAATTGTTTTCTTTATGTCTCAAAAACGCTTCAAGATAGCTACCATAAAGTATATATTTTCTGAACCGGATTGATGAGATCTTTCTTTTCGTGAAAATTTTTTTTGAAATTTCCCGTGCGATTTCAAAGGACGCCGCTTTTATATGTCCAGAAAGATTGGTACACGGTAATGCCGCGATTTTTTCACGAAAATTTTCTCCTTGCCTGAAACTCTTATACACCAAATTTCAACTTTTTTGGTTGAAAATTGCGTGAGTTATTCAATTCTTTCGATTTTCAAAATTCTTTGATCTTTGCCGCTTTTTCGACTTTGACTGGCTATTACTCGTGACTCGCTCAGTGGAAAAATTTTTCGATTAGACTTTCAGGACCGCCTAGGCATCACCCTTGACCTGATATAAGTGGTATTTCAAAATTTGAATGTAGATTTTTTCGAAAAATACCACTTTTTGACCCAAAATTTCGGTATAGCGATTCTAGCAAAAGTGAGTAACAATAGCATAATCATAAAGTTCAATCTGAGGTGACTCCAACGATATAAAGCTTTCGTGGCTACGACTTATATTACGTCCGCAATGATTTTTCAAACAATTTCTCTTATTTCAGCTGGTTTTTGACAGTCTTTGATGTTGCCGCCTTGATTTGCATGAGCCAGTGTCAACTAGCAAAAACCACCTGAAATAGGGAAAATTGTTTGAAAAATCATTGCTGGCGTAATATAAGTCGTACCCGCTAAAACTTTATATCTTTGGATACAGCTCAGATTGAACTTTATGATTATGGTATTTTTACTCACTTTTGCTACAATCGCTATGCCGAAATTTTGGGTCAAAAAGTGGTGTTTTTCGAAAAAATCGACTTTCAAATTTTGAAATACCACTTATGTCGTGTCCTGAAAATCTAATCGAAAAAATTTTCCACTGAGCGAGTCACGAGTAATAGCCAGTCAAAGTCGAAAAAGCGGCAAAGATCAAAGGATTTTGAAAATCGAAAGAATTGAATAACTCACGCAATTTTCAACCAACAAAGTTGAAATTTGGTGTATAAGAGTTTCAGGCAAGGAGAAAATTTTCGTGAAAAAATCGCGGCATTACCGTGTACCAATCTTTCTGGACATATAAAAGCGGCGCCCTTTGAAATCGCACGGGAAATTTCATAAAACTTTTTTCACGAAAAGAAAGATCTCATCAGTCCGGTTCAGAAAATATATACTTTATGGTAGTTATCTTGAAGCGTTTTTGAGATATAAAGAAAACAATTTCGCTTTCTACATTTATTGGTCAGACTTTAGCAAAGAAATTTCCTGTAACAGAAAAAATGATCCAGGCTGCAGTGGATTTGTGACTTCGGCTTCACAGATTTGAAACGTATATATATGGCACAGTTTCGAATAAATCCACCAGCAACATGAATCACATGGGCTAAAACCATAGTTAACCATACCATACCATAATTTTGCATAGTTAATTTGTTGTCAAAGTGTGAAATTTCATGGCAACTTGGCAGATGTCTTGTGGTAAACTGTCGTACCTTGCGCAGGAAAAATGTAATAAAAATCCCTGAGGAGGGGGGTCTGGCCTCTCCGTGGGGGTCTCACAGGGGGCAAACTGTAGCCTGCTACACCTATGGGCATAGTTTCCCTAGGGAGAAGGTTGGGGGGGGTTTACACCCCCCCCCCCAAAATTTTTCGACCAACTTACCCCCCCCCAGATTTTTTGACTATCCCTCCCCCACTTTTGGTCCCCCCCCCCGAACCCCCCCCAGCACTTTTTGGGGCCAAAAAAAGTTAGCTAAATTTTGCTAAAAAATGGTCGTTTTTTGAAAATTTTTTCTCAAATTTTGGCTTAAGGGGGCGCTTCCGTTATCGGGATTATTAATGTAAAATTTGGACCGATTGCTCAATTTTAAAGAAATCCCAACTGAAGTTACTTTGGTTGGGGGGCATGTTTTGACAAAATTTCAGTAACTGAGACCATCTGCTTGGCTAGCTACCATTATGGCTTAAAAAATTAAAATTTTATTAAAGCCCCAAACGATTAATTCGAATGCACTATGTGAAAGAGCATAAAAAGAGCTTTACAACGATGTGCATATCACTTCTGCACGTGGTTTCTATCAAAAGTTACAGGCGGTTGAATAATTGGCAAATTTACGTTGACCATTCTCATTTCGTTTAGCAAAGTAAAAACTAACAGTTCGAAAATGAATTCTAAAGGATATTTCATGATGCTTTTGTGTTGGATTTGTTTATTATTTTATAAAATGCATTATGCAACTTATTAAAATCATAATATATGTGCAAAACAAAAGCAATTAGTGCGAAATTTTCCAATTTAACTTTCTCATAAATGCTTCGACCAAAGTTGCTCAAATTTTGCATGTACATATATTAAAGAGGTACGCAGGGGCACTTTTTTCATTTTGTTTAAAACCTTAAATTCCGTGAGATATCGACTTCTAAAGTTTTTGAACATTTATAAAATACTCAAAATTGCACAAATCAAAAAATGAAAAAAAGTGCCCCTGCATTAGGTCCGTTTATAGATTTGTGCAAAATTTGAGCTACTTTTATTTAGCCGTTAATGAGTGACACCATTTTGAAAATTTAAAATTATCCCTCTTGTGTAAGTTGCAAGCCAAGCAATAAATTTTTCAAACTCAGCAAATTACTAAAGTCTGACCAAAAAATCTTGGAACCGAACAGTCAGCACCAGTCCTGAGTTATCCTTTGAAGGTAGCCTATATAAAGTATATATTTTTAGAATCCTCAGGAGGAGGAGATTCCGATAAACCCATCATATCCGGTCTATATCCGGTTACCGGATACTAAATCGATAAAAACGCTTCAGATTCGGAAGAAAAATGCTAATTAATTCATACTCTAGTATATTAGTCCTTGGCTCAAAACATTTCCGAAAATCGGGTCACATCCGGTCCATGTCCGGTAATCTGATGCACAGGTCACAAAAACTGTACAGCAAGATGGGTAGGTCGTACAGGTTCGCTGATTGGATTTTTGGATTCCTCGGGTCGAAATTAGTCTGTATCCAAAATTTTGTCCGGTTTGGGCCAAAATTGCGTGATCTATGGTCGTATCCGGTTCGCAAAAAACCGGAAAAACCGTTTTTCCGGCCTGGTGCTCGGAATCGCGGATTAGAAATGTTCCCTTTTGGCACAATGAATGTTTGGGAGGCTACTTTCATTTTACCGGTGTCAAAGCAATCGAATATCCGGTCCATTTCCGGTTCTGAGCTTTGACGTTTGAGATTTCATGGGCTATTATCTCAGTATCCGGTTGGTCCGGAAGTCAAATTATTGCATTTTTGGTCTATCCCTAACCAACACCAACCTCAAATTACTTCATATCTGCTGTAAATTTTGAATGGCAGCGGTTTAAAAATGGTTCAAAAATATATAAAAATAAGGTTATATTGCATGCGACAAAGCTAAACGTATGGGATCAAATCTCATGTCCGGTTTAATAATTAGACAAAACAAACAAAAATCACCCATTTTTAAAACGCTGCCATTCAAAATTTACAGCAGATATGAAGTAATTTGAGGTTGGTGTTGGTTAGGGATATACCAAATATAATTCTTAATACAATAATTATACCTTGGGCTCGACCCTCGGCCGTCCGCCCCACTTTTTGGAAGCCCCCTACACATACTTCCCCCTCCCCATAAGCATAGTTTCCCTGGAAATTTTGGTTGGGAGGGGGGCAAACTTCGAAAATATGGTGGTCGACCCGACCCCCGAAATGTGATGGGGAGTACCCCCCCCCCTAACCCCCCCAAAATTCGGACCTCAGAAAATTCAAAAAATGGCCTAAAAACGCAAAATTTTCTGTATTTTAACGCTTTTTTGTCAAAACAAGGCTTGTTATTATCGTTTTAGGCGTTTTTACACCGTTTTAAACCGATTTTAAGGGGGCGCTTCCATTACCGGGACCGGCTCTCCTGCCTTCAATTCTCAACCAATCTCTTTCAAATTTTCAAAAACGATAGTTGGTGTTACGTACTAGCAAGAGTACATAATACTAAGAGTATGCCACTAGGCATACTCTATGTTATCAGAGCAAAAACTATGCTCTGCACGCTAACGGCTGACCCCCCCCCGCAAAATTGGACCCATCACTTCAAAGAATTTCGTGCGCTATGTTTGTGTTCTAGAAAGCTCCAAGCAGGCACAAAATTACGCGCACGCACTGCTTGTGCCTTCGAGCTTAAGCACATAAACATAGAGCGAGTGAGCGTACCCCCGTTTCGACCAGGTACTGATTTGCGGGGGGGGTCCACTAGGTTCGGATTTGCGGGGGGTTAGTTTTTTATGCAGTACATATAATAGTTTTTGCTCTTTGATAACATAGAGCTTGCCTAGGTAAGACACTTATTATTATGTACTCTTGGTACTAAAGTCTGACCAAAAAATCTTTGAAC
>JASAND010013416.1:0-24567 GCA_030248195.1 Trissonchulus latispiculum
ATGTTTGCAATAATGCAGTTTATGAAACTACAAAGCTGGCAAAGCAAATTAAGGTAAAGCAAACTAGTATATAAAGGTTTAATCATATATATATATATATGTAGTAAGTATGCTAATAATGAAGTCGCGCCGAAGGCGCGAAAAATTTTTAATGAAGTAGAAATGAACTAATTTTTGGGGCATTTTAATACAATTTCTTTGTGTTTACGATAAATTTAAACGCCCGCGCTTCGCGCGGGCTTAAACTTGTTCTTCTGGCCAATTTTTTCCAGGGGGCAAAACCATTTCGGGGGCGGCCGCCCTCCCCCGTATCTACGCTAGTGCACGTACGTAACATGTATATATATACGTATATATACCTTTACTACGGAAGGCTTCCACATCTTCAGTATCATCATAGCGAGTGAAGTTCTCTGTATTGAACTGACTGGCCAAATTCACTCCAGATTTCTCAGCTAGTGGCAAACAGCGGGCTAAGAAAATGAGAATACGACCACAAAACACAGTATCCATCGTACGGGAAAGCCGACGCAGTATGTCGTTACACATTCGCAACAAATTAGTGCGACAAATTTGAGCAAAATACGGTGACTTCCAGGTTGGAATATGGGTTTCCACAAAATCAAATACAACAGTACAAGTCTCAACGGAAACTGTGTCAAATATATCCATCAATAAAACTACAGGCATATAACGAGTTACAAAATCCTTTAGGGCAGCATCAATAGAAAACTGAACCAGCGCTAGCAACCCATCAACGCTATCACTATTAGCCAGCTTAGAAACTAAGACCGTTTTAAATGCAAAATCAACTTCAGATTTCTTCTTATCTCCATCAGAGCCACTGTTGGATCGCTTTTCCTTGATAAGCCTAGACAACTCATCCAAGCTTAGAGAGTCGACGGCATGCACAAATTCTGCCATCTGAAACAGGAGAAAATATTGATATATATGTATTTGTATACACACATTATATACTCGTAACATAGATTCGCCAGGATGAAGAGTTGATTGGGGGCATATACGTATAGTGTAACGGGAAGGGGGAGGTTGAGGTGGGGGAGGCCCCTAAGCCATAAGTTTCAGGTGTTCTTTTGAAATCCGCCTAAACCTCTCCCGAACCGTTTATGCCAAAACAGCGTTTCAGCCGTTTCTAATGACAAAAGCATCAAAGTGATCAAAATAATAATTTTAACATTAGACAGTTGTTTTCAACATGCATAGGATAATTGCATATACCTGGGGGGGGAGAAGCACGAGTTAGTGGCGACCCCTCCTCCAAATGGACGAATCTCGACGCCGACCCCGCCCTCAAAATTTTGGAGGCTGCATGCCCTCCCTCGCCTCCCCTCTCCATTTTTAGTGGGCGCCCCCACTTTTTTCAGGGTCGCCCAAGAGTTAGACATTAAATTTTTGAGAAAAAATTTTCAAACATTTTCTCAAGTTGTAGCTAATTTATGGACAGTTCATGTCAAGCTTAGAAACTCCCCCCTCCCCAGTTATCCTATTGCTATTAAAATTTAAACAGGCTGATTTTTAATCCGTTTAAAAACTAAGTGACGTGCTTTGCTTACCTCTTTTTCTCCTGGATGAGGTCTGAATTAATTTTCAGGCAACGGAAGTGGGATAGGGATAGACAGAAGGAAGGAAGGAAGGAAGCAAAAGGAGTTGTCTGCTCGTCACCCCGCGGGTCAAATGGTCAAAATTTATAAGGACAAAATTGTCGCAAATTTGGTTACACCACCTGCGGTTCCCGGCGGGCAGGGCAGACAGCTCAAACCCTCCTCCCGCTCCGTCAAACACCGAGTGGTCACTGACCCTGAACCAGCATCGGCTCCGACAAATACTAATGAGAAAGAAGAAGAAAGTATGTATATACCACCGAAGGTCCGAAAAATTCGGACCTCCGGTGGGACTCGAACCCACGACATTTTGCGCACTAGGCAAACGCTCTGCCGACTCAGCTACGGAGGCACAGTCTCATCAAGCTTTGTCGGAATTCGTGTACCAATGTACATGACTTTCACTACGTGAACCACTAGCGTAGCCAGAAAAAATTTTTCGGGGGGAATGCCAAAAGTTGGCGGGGGGTCTGGGGCGGAGCCCCCAGAAATTGAAACATTTTTCAAATTTGTAACGTCTAAGGAATTTTTTCAAAGCATTCTTTGAATTTGAAGAAGCGAAATGAGGCTCAATACGTTTTCATGCACGCAAATGATGCATAAACTGGGCGAACCACGTCCAATAGGCTATTTAGCACTCATTTTTGGCGTTCCAAACCCATATTATGATGGTAAATTTAGGTAAATACGCGCCGAAGGCGCGAAAATTTTTTGAAAAATGGATGTTTTACACATGGCAGGAAAAAATTCCTGGGGGGCAACACAATTTCGGGGGGGAATTTCCCCCCCCCCCTGGCTACGCGCCTGACGTGAACCCACATTAGTAGAAACAAAGTGGAGGAAGAGCAAGCGCAAGGGCCGTCGCACTTGTTCTACAAATATATATAAATGAGAAAGAAGAAGAAAGTCATGTACCACCGAAAGTCCGAAAAATTCGGACCTCTGGTGGGACTCGAACCCACGACATTTTGCGCACTAGGCAAACGCTCAGTACGGAGGCACAGTCTCATCAAGCTTTGTCGGAATTCGTGTACCAATGTACATGACTTTCACTACGTGAACCCACATTAGTAGAGGAAGTGGAGGAAGAGCAAGCGCAAGGGCCGTCGCACTTGTTCTACAAATATATATGAGAAAGAAGAAGAATGTCATGTACCACCGAAGGTCCGAAAAATTCGGACCTCTGGTGGGACTCGAACCCACGACATTTTGCGCACTAGGCAAACGCTCAGTACGGAGGCACAGTCTCATCAAGCTTTGTCGGAATTCGTGTACCAATGTACACTAGCGTAGCCAGAAAAAAAATTTCGGGAGGGGGAATGCAAAATTTTTTCGGGGTCGGGGGCGGAGCCCCCCAGAAGCTGAGAAATTTTTCTATTTCGTGACCTCCGTGGAATTTTTACAGAGTATTCGTAGAAATTACAATAATTTTAAAGTGCAGAGCGTGTTCATGCACCAAAATGATGCAGAAGGTGGTCGAAGTACACCAAATAGATATAATTGGTACTCGTTTTTAAGCGCGAAACACTTCTTATAACGGTACAATACACTTATTTCGCGCCGTAGGCGCGAAAATTTTTTGAAAAATAGGCGTTTTATACATAGCAGGAAAAAATTCCTGGGGGGCAACACTTTTCGGGATTTCATTTCCCCCTGGCTACGCGCCTGCCAATGTACATGACTTTCACTACGTGAACCCACGTAAGTAGAAACAAAGTGGAGGAAGAGCAAGCGCCTACTAAACCTACTGGAAAGTTGAAATGTGATTATTTTAATGCCCTGCACAGTGTATAAATACTCATATTTCAGAATTGTCTAAAGGGGGGTTTCCACTTTATTGTCATTTTTTCATGCGTCTTAACTAAGCAGTGCACCTAAAAGCATGACGTACTCTATGGATGCTGCTGCGTAATTTTAGCGTACGATAAGTTGTTTTTAGCGTACGAAGAGTTGCATACGCACTGCTAGATTCAAGGAAAATGAATTCCTAATGAAAAAATTCCTAATTCTCAGGAAAATGTTGGTTTTTGCCCCCATGGCTATATATATACGTATATACCCCTGGAACATTCCAAAATGTTAAAGGGGTCTACCAAAAAAATTTGCAAGAATTGCTATTTTTAACATTTTGGCCAAAAAATATCAAAAATGAAGAGTTCTTTTTTCAGAAAGTTTTTGAAAATTTGTAAAATTTGTAAAAAATGAGCAATTTTTGGTGAAAATCGCTGAGCAGTCCATTTTTTCCTTTCCCCTTCTGGACGAGAGGGTCTACCTTTTTTCCCCTTCTCGCCGAAGGGGTCCACCCGTTTTTGTCGATCTTGGGGGGTCTGCACCCCCCCCATTCCCCTTCTCACGTTATCCTATGGGCGTAGACCCCCGCCTCACCCCATTCCGGTCCCATTTACGATAAAATAAACAAGCCTTGTTTTGACGGAAAAAGTGTTTTGTAAAATACAGCATTTTGTACGTATTTGTAGGCCCAGTTTCCCTTGGGTGGTGGGAGGCATAGGTATACCTGGGGGCTGGGGGGGGGGAGGGAAAGGGAACCCCTCCCCCCCCCCCCAATGGACAAGTCCCGACCCCACCCTCGAAAGTCTGGGGGCAGGGCAGACCCCACCCCCAAATGGCCAAATCCCAGACCCGCCCACCCAAATTTGCCAGACCCCACCCTCAAAATTTTCGAAATTTTGGCTCAAAATTAGGAAAAATTATTTTTGCAAAAATTTAACTTTTTCAAATATATAAATGACCAAAAATGATGAAACAGTTTGTTTTGTTTTTTAGTTGTAAATGTCGTTATTTTAGCAATGATTTTTTCTAAATTTCTGAGGAAAAAACTTTTACCCACCCAAATTCGATTTTTCAGGACCCCACCCCACCGGCTGACCGGCTGACCCCACCCACCCTCAATCCGGCTACCCCCACCCCCAACTTTTTCTCAAGGTACACCTATAGCGGGAGGTTACCCCATCCCCTAAACATTTTGAGATTTGCCTACCCCTCCCCTGAGATTTTTTGGCATACCTTCCCTGTTTTCGGCAATCCCCCCGAAGCCCGCTCCAGCGATTTTTGGACCCAAAAGTTAGATAAATTTGGTAGGAAAATTTGATTTTTTACTGGATTTTTTATTTATACTAACTAAAAAATAGTAGAATTTTACAACGGAAGTGTCAGTGTCAGAATTCAACTGCACTACGACAATTTTTGAGACCTGTGAGTGACAGGAGGGTTCAGTTCAATAGTGTCACCGGAAATTTTGGTTGGGGGAGGGGTAAAAATATATAGGTGTGTTAGGGGGATGACTGTGACTCCCCCCCAAAAGGCGGGGTCGCCGACCCTCCAACCTAAAACTTTTTTCTACCCCACCCTCAAAATCGGCCTTCGGCCGACCCACATAGGCATAGGTGTAACGGAGATTTGGGGTGGGGGTTCCCCCCAACTTTTGGGGGGGGGGCCCTCTGGAGACCCCCCCCAACCCTCCCCCAAAAAAATTTTTCAATTTTTATGCCAAAAATCGCATTTTCAGCCGTTTCTAATGCCAATGAACATTCAACTATGAAGTGATTTTGAAATTAGACATGGTTTTTAAACTCGAAAACTTGATTACCAACATGTTTCCAAGTCCAAAATAAGGTCAATAATGAGTCAGAAAGTCCATAATACAGTTAAAAAGGTGTATTTCTGGGAATAATAAACACTTTAAGCCAAAAATTTGGACTTTTTTGAAAATTTTTGCAAAATTTACCCTAAAAATACCCAATTTCTGGCCATTCCCCCCCACAAAAAAAGTTCTGGGGGGGGTTGAAAAAATGGCTGGGGGGGCTACCCCAACCAGACAGGATGAAGAGGGGAAAAATCGGAGAAACCAAATCGAAAATACCATCCGAAGACAAAATATTATACAAAATTAATAAATATGGTATGGAAAGGAGACGCCAATGGAAAACAACAGCAAAACAACAAGCCGGAGGAAGCATGAAGAATACACAAAAAGACACGCGGGAGAGCCCCCACAAAGGAGAATTTGAAATGGAAAAAAATCCGCAGCAAACTGAAAAAATTAAATAAATAAAATGGAGATGATACGTATATATAGTAACTAAAAACGAGAAAATAGTATATACGTACAAGGAATGGGGAATAAAGAGGACAAGACAAGGGAACAAAATTAATGGGAAAACGGCCCCAGAAGGAAGAATGAAATCGGAAAATTCAATTCAAATGTAAAAGACGAGATTGAGTATATAATCGATCAGGGAAAACCAAAACGGGAAGGATGCTCAGAATTCCACTCCACGATTATTCAGAGCACCAGAAGCGCAATATCAATCGCATGCCATATATACGTATATACGTATGAAAGTAAAATAAAATGTAAATGCCCGATATAAGCCGGATATAGTCATAGGGTAACGGGGATGGGGGAGCCCCAATGGGGCCCTAGACCCCCCAAGACCCCAAACCCCCCCAAAATTTTTCGAAAATTTATGCCAAAAATCGCATTTCAGCCATTGCAATGCCGAAAAACATGAAGTCATAAGTAATTTCAACATTAGATGGGTTTTTAAACTCCCGAAGAACGATTGCCAACATGTTCGAGTCCAGAATAAGGTCAATATTGGCAAGAAGTCCATAAAACCGATAAACGGATTCCATAATAAACACGAAGCAAAAATGAAAAAAAAAAAAAACCCCCCCACCTTACACCTATGAGGGAAAAAAAGAAGGAAGAAACACATAGGTGAACCAGGCTACAGTTTACCCCCTGTTGTGAGACCCCCCATGGAGAGGCCAGACCCCCCCTACCCGGCCTCAACCACTCCCCCCCCAAGCCGAGCTCAAACCCCCCTCCCCCCCTAAAACTGGGTCCAAACCAAGTAAAAAATGCTAAATTTTTGGAAAAAATTTTTGCAATTTCTGTGAAAAAAATTTGAAAAAATGGATGTAAACATGTATTTAGCTATAAACAGCTAAAGATGGTTATTTATAGCAATTAAAAGGTAACATACGCAATTATAATTCACAATCTGGCCTAATTTAGGCATATTTTAGCACAAATTTCTCAATTTTCAAGCCCTCTTTTCGCATACGAAAGCTATTGACAGAAGCTTTTGAGTACGTTTAATGTATAGCCATGGGGGGAAAACCCACTTTTTCGGATTTTGGCTGGAACTTTTTTGTTATAAGGGCTAGCTGAGAACTCTATATACCATCGTACTTGGCGTACTTAGAACTTTCTTTTAAGCCCATTTGCACTTCTCTAGGTTGTACCGTTAGGCCGGTATAATGCAAAAAGTAGCGGGGGAAAAAACCCAATGGGGGGAAAATAAACCCACCCCTCACAGGTCCTAAAAATTGTCGTAGCGCGATTCTGACACTTCCTGTGTAAAATTCAACTCTTTTTTTAGTTAGTATGAGTCAAAAAACCCGACCTAGGTAGCTTTTTTTGAGATCTCATGTGCCATTGAAAATGCAGCATCAAATGGACAGGTTTCATAAAGTTTAACACATAAACATAGGGCAATTTTTGAAAAATGCTAAAAACGATGTAATTTGATAAAACTTATTATTCTAACGTGTAGAGAATGGTTTTTTACGTACAATTGGCTATTAAAAGTCACAATTAGACCTCTGCTGGGTCATCCAGCAGCGAAATTGCACTTTTAGGGTTTTATGCCTCTAGCTACCCAAGTATTCAAAATTGTCCAAATCTGACAGCATAGGGTGACGCAGCGTCCTCGATAATATCGTACTACAGTCCCGAATTGTTTCCCAGTTGAGCTGGTAAAAATTTTTCAAAAAAATTTGGGTGGGTTTTTTTCCCCCCAAAGTGGGTTTTTTTCCCCGCCACGTTTGGCAATGTGCCAGTCTAACGGTGCATCGGATCGGTCTAATTTTTGCTGTGTGCAAAGAGGAAGACTTGCCATCATTGCAGATATTTGCAAAACTTTTCTAGCCCAACCCAGTCAAAAGTTACATCGGTCCAAACTTTTGCCAAATTTTTGGAAGGTTGGACCAAAAAGTAGGTATCATTTTCAAAATGTCATAAAATGAGCAAGAGTGAACCAAATGACCTGATCTTTGCACACATAGGTTAGAAAGAGTCGCGCTTTCTGCTGGTATGTTTGGAGCTCTAGCTCCAACCCGGTGACCCAGGAGGCGGGTGGGTTTTTTCCCCCCAAAAAAGGGGGTGGGATTTTTTCACCCCATGGCTATATATATATCGAGTTATATATATACTATATATATACTTAAAAATATATATATTTATTTATACAGTTCTAGGGGCCCCCCCCAATTGTGTGGTGGGGCCAAAATTTACTTCTATATAGCCTCACCACGCACAAACCCTCACCCCCCCCCCCCCATGCCGACCCACCCCACCGAAAAATTCACCCTGAACGGAAATTGAAATTTTTGCCAAAAATTTTGTTAGGCGCATAGCGGGAAATGGAATTGAATTTGTGGTCTTACCCCCACTCGTAAATACGGGGCGGGGGGGGGGCCCGAAATAATGCTTTGCTTCCGAAATTTACCCCCCCCCCCTTTCGGTCAACACCGCCCCCTGAAAATTTTGGTTGGGGGGGGGGGGGAAACCTGCGGTAATTTGGTGGTCGACCCCCGAAATGTGATGGGGAGTCCCCCCCCCCCCCCCCCCGAACCCCCCCCCCCCCAAAATTCGGACCTCAGAAAATTCAAAAAATGGCCAAAAAATGCAAAATTTTCTGTAATTTAGCCCTTTTTTCATCAAAATAAGGCTTGTTCTTAACGTTTTAGGCGTTTTTGCACCGTTTTAAAGCGATTTTAGGCCAAAATTTTAGAAAAATTTTTCAAAAAATGACCATTTTTCGACCAAATTTAGCTAACTTTTTGGGTCCAAAAATCGTTGGGGGGGGGGGTTCGGGGGGGGGTAGCCAAAATCGGGGGACGGATACTCCAAAAAACTGGGAGGGTGTAAATTTGGTCGAAAATTTTGGGGGGGGGTTACCCCCCCCCCCAACCCCCCCCCCCCCTAAGGAAACTATGCATAGGTGTACCTTGAGAAATCGTTGGGGGAGGGGGTAGCCGAAATTAGGGTGGGGGGGGTCAGCCGTTTTGGAGGTGGGGGTGGGGGTCTGGAAAAGTCGAATTTGGGGGGGGGGGGAGGGGGGGGGGTAAAAAAATTTTTTGGTCAAAAATTTAGAAAAAATTCGCAAATTTGCTAAAAAAGCGTTATTTCCAACTAAAAATCAAAAACATTTCTTCATTTTTGCTCATTTTTTCGAAAAAACTTGGATTTTTTGCAAAAATTTCGAATTTTTCCAAAACATTCGAATTTTTACTAATTTTGAGGCAAAATTTTCAAAATTTTGAGGGTGGGGTCTGGCAAATTTGGGTGGGTGGGGTCTGGGATTTGACCATTTGGGGGTGGGGTCTGCCTCCAAAATTTCGAGGGTGGGGTCGGCACTTTTCCATTTGGGGGGAGGGGTTCCAGGTACACCTATGGACCGACCTCCCTACTTTTTTTCAAACCCCCACCCCCACTTTTTCGCCAGCCACACGTTTCCCAGGGGGGGGGGGGGCCGGGCGGGGCATCCCCCCAAAATTTTCGACCAACTTTACGCCCCCCAGATTTTTTTGACTAGCCCTCCCCCCACTTTTGGTTACCCCCCCCCCGCCCCCCCCCGACCCCCCCCCAGCACTTTTTGGGGCCAAAAAGTTAGCTAAATTTTTGGTAAAAAATGGTCATTTTTTGATAATTTTTTCAAATTTTGGCTTAAAATCGGTTTTAAAACGGTGTCAAAACGCCTAAAACGATAAAAACAAGCCTTGTTTTCACAAAAAAGCGTTAAAATACAGAAAATTTTGCGTTTTTAGGCCATTTTTTGAATTTTCTGAGGTCCAAATTTTGAGGGGGGGTTCGGGGGGGTACTCCCCATCACATTTCGGGGGTCGACCACCAAATTTTCGAAGATTGCCCCCCCAACCAAAATTTCCAGGGAAACTCTGTCCACACCTATGGGGGTCAACCATAGTTTCCCCGGAAATTTTGGTTGGGGGGGGGGCAAACTTCGAAAATTTGGTGGTCGACCCCTGAAATGTGATGGGGAGAGTACCCCCCCAAAATTCGTACCTCAGAAAATTCAAAAAAATTGCCTAAAAACGCAAAATTTTCTGTATTTTAACGCTTTTTTGTCAAAACAAGGCTTGTTATTATCGTTTTAGGCGTTTTTACACCGTTTAAAGCCTTAAGCCAAAATTTGAGAAAAAATTTTCAAAAAAATGACCATTTTTAGCAAAATTTAGCGAACTTTTTGGCCCCCAAAAGTGCTGGGGGGGGGGTTCGGGGGTAACCAAAAGTGGAGGGAGAGATAGTCAAAAAATCTTGGGGGGGGGTAAAGTTTGGGGGGGATACCCCCCCCTGGTGAGACTATTGAATAAACCCTGGAAATTTGGTGGTCGACCCGCGAAATGTGGATGGGGTACCCTCATCAAAATTGAGACCTCAGAAAATCCAAAAAATGGCGTAAAAATGCAAAATTTTCTGTATTTTAACGCCTTTTCCGTGAAAACAAGGCTTGTTTAGATAGTTTTAGGCGTTTATACGCGGGTTTAAAGCGATTTTAAATCATTGAAATCTGAAACATGTGCATTTATGGGCAAAATTAAGCTAACTTTTTGGCTCCAAAAAGGACCGGGGGGTGTTGGATGGGAGGAGAGTAGCCGAAAGTTGGGGCAGGTATGCCGAAAATTTTTCGGGAGGGGGCAAAGGCGGTCCAAAACTTTGGGGGAGTACTTATAATTATTTAAATTAAAATCATTTTGTTTTGAACATCGATTTCTCAAAACTATCCAATGGATTCGCGTGAATTTTGGCAGAATAAAAATCCGCACTATTGCGGAAGGACATTTTCTCGTTTGAGGTAAAACGACTCCAGTTGCGAGAAAACCGAAAAGTTGCGAAATTTTGTGTCACCGCACATTTGCCGGATGTTCTGGAGTAATGAGGCTTGTTGACCCAAATTCTAAAAAATGTCCCTCGACCCATAGGTCCTTCATATCGTGGCACAAGAAAAATATTTGGCCGATTCTACAGTTTTGAGAAATCGATGTTAAAAGTTTTTGATCTATATCCAGCCTGTCAGATGTCAGTATGTCAGTTAATTTTTGGTAGTATTGTGCTAATTTTGCTCGTAAGCTCATGTGAATGTACAGGTTATAAGCTCTAAAACGATGCATAAAGCTCTTTCCATCTCCCAAAGATGCGAAGGCTACAGCGTTTCAACTTACTTCTCCTAAAATTTTGTTAAGATTGCTTCATCCATAACAAGATCACTTAGAAAATTCCGCTAGTGGTACAACCACCTTAAGGTGCTGGTATCCTTTTGTGCAGTGCTTTAGCAAATAATTAGCAAAAAATTTCTGGTATACTGACATCTTTTGGCCCAGGACGTTTTTTGGATTTGGCTCAGCAGGTTTTTGGTCAAGAAACTCCGCCAAATGCACGGTAATACGAAATTTCGCAACTTCGGATTGAGTTTTCTTGCTGATAATTTCTTGCCAAAGCCAAGAAAAACGTCCCTACACAGAAGTGCAAATTTCCAACCTGCCAAAAATTTTTGATTCCTTCGAGTAGTTTTTGAGAAATCGATGTTTTAAACAAAATAATTGCAGTTTTGCCAAAATGGTTTTTTTCGGTCTAATCTCCAGCTAAAAGCAATGAATTCCAGCTAATAAGCATTGATAAAATGTGCAATTGGACTGTGTATCGATTGGGTATAAATGGATCAAAATTGTTCGTAGGATTTGGCAGTAATTTTGAAAAACAGATTTCCTCGAAAATGGCCATTTTTGACCCTAAGATCGTTTTTGCTTATACTAACTTAACCACTGGAGATAGCTCGAAGGTTGTAAAAGCAAAAATGTTCACTGCGGTGTCCTCTTTCCAGCCATCACAACCAATCCGGTGTGTCGACTACGTGCTGAGAGAAGTGGCGAAAACCAAAAATTTCTTATCTTTTCAAATAATGTGGTTTTCAACTATTCTGGGACTGGTCCCAGAACGTTAAAGAGCACGAAAATAGGTTGTTAAGTTTAAAGTTAAGTTTAAGTTTAAGTTTAAGTTTAAAAGTTTCAGTTTAAAAGTTTCAGCTATTTACATAAAGGATTAATGCCGTATGAGTCAAAAATACCCGAAAAGGAACCAGTACCCTAAAAGAACGTTCTAAGTATATATATATTTGAGAGTATTTGAGAAATTTTATATTGAGAAATTTAACACCCAAAACCGAAAAATCGAAAAAAATAAAAGATTTGGCTGAAACTGGTATAAAACACTGTCTATGGTACCTAGTTTATGCACTGAAAATATTAGCTCAGTATCTTTTCCCATTAGTCGACTGTGGCGGCCAAAACTTGATTTAATCGCTGTTTTGGCCCAAAATCGGCGATGTTTCGAACTTTGAAGAGCCATATCTCAAAACTGGGTCTGGGATTTGGCTCATTTTTGGCCAGCAGGTGTATTATGATCCTAAAAATGATATATTAAAAAATTGCGTCTGGCTTAGCAGTAATAAGCCCTCTAGTTCGAATAAACTTACTTCGCGCTACCCTCGACTGGTGGGGTCAGTGACCTTAAAACTGCAGTTTTCGGAAACTACATGACAGCTGAAGAAGAACGCCTTTTGCATAGCCATAGTAGAGCTCTATGAACAATTTGAGGACCAAAAGTAGCACCGTACCACATCTATGTCTTTCAATACAGTGGAAAAAAAGACAAGAAATAAAATTAAAAATAAAAAAGCAAAAATATTCAAGGTTCCTAAAGCTGTTGTGAACTGTTCTGCACGATGGTCATGCAGTCATGCAATCATGCAATCATTCCTACGGTTTTGGGATTATCTGTTAGTTGCGACCCTGAAAGGGTTTTAGATTTTTGGCATGCACCGTTTTCGTTAGCTCACCTGTGTTTTCATCGACGGGAATAAAATTAAGGCGGTGATTCCCTTTGGTCACATAAAGTTTGCACCATTATTACTCATTCATTACTTGGAGTTAAGAAGCCATTTTTATATCCATATGTAGCTTGACATATTCTCTTTTTAATGCATGCCACGAAACTAATGTTACTTTTCTAAAATATTTTTGACACATTTTAGAAGAAGTATAATTTTCTAGAATTTTTGCAGACTCAAGTAAATTTTTTCGCGAGACATCGGTTATATCATTCGATACCTCAATCAAATAGCTGGGGATGATTTTTTATTTATTGTGAAATCGCTCTTCGTTATATAGAGAAATAAGCTGAAACGTGTGCGTAACCTGTATTTTGCCTACTTTTTCCAAATTTGTCAAACGATTACTTTAGCTAGAAAGCAGCAATCGGGGCAACTAAAAAATCGTACCTGGGTATATTTGTGCAGAACACATTTGTTCAGTAGCAGCCCTCCAGATCGACGCCCTTAATTTGATTTTACGGCTTGCGTAGTTCAAGAAATGTTGGATTATTTGATTTCTGCAAAAATGACAGGTTTTTAACGCCAAAATAAGAAAATTAGCTATATCTCACTATAAAGAAAAGCTAGAAACTTGCTTTAAAAAGAAAAAATGTGAAGCTCAGTGAGATCTTTCGAATGAATATAGTGGTAACTGTATAGCAGCTGCCAAACGTTCAGAAATTGGGAAAAACCACTCTGACCGGAAATCTCGAATTTTTGAATCGGGATTGCGCGGAGGGTGTTAAACGCTAAAAGAACTTATTTCGGAAAGTTTCATCAAATTCCATCTTGATTTACGCCGCCAAATAACAATATGTGCCCAAAAGGAATCACCACCTTAACCGGCGATGTGGCTCTCATGATGCTATAAAAGTACCTTTGTAGGAAGGCAACAACTTCCGATCCTCAGGCACAGTTTTGAGCATCACCTGTTGTCCAACTGCAAAACAGACATCTGACGCATGCTGATCGTAGTAGCTCTACTGCTTTCGCTGGGAACCTTCAATATTATATACTGAATAATATAACTCGTGGTAGGATCATCTAATACTTTTTGGTTAGAACCGGTAGCTCTTGAGAATCTAGATGCAGTGGACTGGCCCATCTGTGCTGAAGGACACGAATCCTAACTACGCCCAGTGCAGTTCCCAAATGGACACGACTTACCTCCACGCAACCTGCGAAGACCCATAGACTGTGGGCGCTTTCGCAAATTGCGAGGCAAAAAGCCGCGCCCACAATGGGGGACCGTATTGGTATTAGTTGCCCTTTCCCCCTTTTGAGCAACTACTAAGCTTTTCCCTGGTTGCCTGTGGCATTGTTGCTACCTCTCTGATTACGAAACGCTCTTGGATTTGTACTTCTCCGTTGACCTCGGCTGCGATTTCTAGCAGTTGGACAATCTCTCAAGTAATGATGAAGGCTACCACGATTATAACAACCAGACTGCGAACGTGTCTTAGATGTACTCGTTCCAGTCTCTGAACTAGAGAGCTTTGCAGTTAGACCTTCCGGCAGCCCACGCATAGACTTGACTGACTTTTCCAATTCCGTTATTCGCTTACCCAGCGCTGCGTCAGGTGCTGCTGTCGAAACGTTAATGCCCCAGATCCGGCTTTTGTCTCCGAAGAGCCTGAAGCATTTGTCCCTTCGCCCTCTGCAATTAGGAATCAAAGACCCCCGACTCCCCAAACGACGAGCAAAATCAACGACTTCTTTGTAAGTTCTAGGGTTTTGAATGAATAGAACCTGTAGCAACACCGGCCTAAGCTGATGCATAAAATGTCTCCGCAAAGTCTCCTGTCGGTCTTGCGCCGCAGCAACTGGAAAAGCCCGTCGTGCTAGCTTCTCTAAGGTAGCTTGAAAATCTCCGACCGACTCCGAGGGATCCTGCACTCGAAACGTTAGCTTGTTCCAAGCCGTCTCCACGTCTGTAGGAGGCTTGAACTCAAGCTTTAGCGTCGTTTTAATTTCCTCATGTTTTCGGTTTTTCAGGCAGAGGGCTCCAGAAAGTACCTGCTTTGTCTTTTAAAAAGCCAGACACAATTCGAGCCTTAGCTGCTTCGTCCCACCCATTGGCACCACATGCCCTGTCAAAGCCATCGAACAAATCTTCAATGTCTTCTCCGTCAATTCCGGAAAAACTGGTGGGAGTAACTAAACACCGCTATGTCATTTTCGATTCAAAATTTTGCTTTTAATAATATTCTTGCTACGAAATAAATTTTCCAGTAAGGGGATCCCTGGGGCGGTCGGTCTGCTACAAGCTACCCAAAATAATAAAATTAGACTTCGCTGCTACCAATGTAATGGACTACTCCTGGCATGATCAAAGATAACAACTGATCCCAGAACCTTTGACAAGCGTTTATATACCCCCGGATTATGCAAATTAGGTAGCATGACGAAATATACAAATTAGAGTATTGCATCAGATCACAGACAGATTCACGAAACCACGTGAATCACATAACAATTGCTCTTTGAAATTATTTGCGGATGATTCTAACTTTTATCTTAGCTTCACTAAAGATTTTAGTACCCAAGATGATTTAATACGGATAGAATCTTAGTTCCAAACCCGGGGAACTTAAATTTTTGATAAAAGTTAATTTAGTCAAAACAACAAAATTACATGCAATTCCAATGCAATCGGTAACCGTCATCGGAAAATCTTAACAAAGAATCTGCTTTCTACTTTCTAGTCAACATGTGCTGTTTTGCCGCATTGCAACAGGCAATCAATTTTATTTCAGGGTTCCTCTTTGCACTGGTTTTAAGCTTTAAATCTTTCTATGGAAGTGTTCCCTGGTACGATCCTGGCACGACAATGTGCCAACGTTCTCTATTCTTGTTCATATTGGCCAACATATCCTTCCAGTGTTCCAAACCAGATCCGTGGGTGTACATGCACGGGCCAATAACCCAATGGCCAACCGGTAACCATTTCTGCGAAGGATTCTCCTGGGCAATTACACTGAACCGCAAACAAGTTGACTCCAAATGCTTATTGGCAATTCGAACGTTGTAGTGAAAACGGAATACATCACTGAGAGTGGCCTTGCATTCAGTTGCCTTCTTCTTGACAGACTGGCTGCCAACAATCACTTGAAGTTGAAGTTGAAACTGGGCTTTTGCTAAACAAAGCATTTAATATGCATAAACTAAATAACAATCAGTTATAGTATATATGTATCGCTGTTGTTGTTGTTGACTCTTTCTGGATTTTAAAAGTAAAACTTAAAAGAAAATGATCTGTCGCCAGGCGCATTCTCACACGAACTGCGGTTACCTACTTGGTTCATTTCGATTAGCGAGGTAAAGGTGAGCCTGACATTTTTTGTATATAAAATATATTCAGTCAGTATATACTTAGAGAATTACGAGTCGTCAATAAATAGAAATTCTCTGTCTGGTTATTGATTTCCTGCCGCGCTTATATATTATGTTATATTCAGGACTGAAGGTGTTGTACAAGGAAAAGTGTTGTAAAAGTCACTTCCTCTGCACATGCAGAATGTACTTACGTGGTATGTTGACGGTATTAAAGTTCTTCGCTCCATTTACGTCAATCACCAATTTGTTTCCTTTCGTTGCATACTGCAGCGATACTTTGGCGTCGCAAATGCTTTTCTCTGTCTAAAATTTAGGGTTATTATTACTTTCGTGTACGGTAACGACAACCCTAATTTTCCATCTTTCTTTACCTCAGATTACCTTGGCACTACGACTTCTCGCATCAACGAGCGTTCAAATGGAGAAACAACAACAAGCTACTTAGAGTCCGTGTAAGCAGCCCAGCCTCTATTTCAGAGGCTTGGGTAAGTAGTTGACTTGACAGTTCAGTGATTCCGCGTTTCTAAGCTTTACACAGTTTAACTACAAGTTACGTATATAGAAACTACAGACCGAAGTGGTTATTGCACTGCTACGATGCTTACGGCATGACCGTCATGTCATGTCATGGTTATGTCACACGCAGAAAGCAGCAAGCCTCTTGAAATAGTTCAAAAAGAGTCAATAAATTAAAGGGTTGTCAAGAGTTTGCTGATTTTATCGACACTTTAACATAATGTTTAGAAGCATATGATTACCAGTGGGATTACCAGTGGCCAAGAGTTCATAATTCTATAATATATTAGAAGAAGAGTAAGCCACTAGAGGGCTCCTCTTCTTGGCATTGCGTAACGGTGCTCCGACCACAATACGCGAATGTCCCCCCGTTTGGGGGGGAGGTCGACAGGCATACCCCCCCCTCCGTTTGGTGGGAAGGGGTAGCCGAAAGGGGTCCCCGTTTGGTGGGGGGGTTGGCTGAAAGAGGTCATCGTTTGGGGAGGGGGATCGCTCAAGCAGGCTAAGTTTTGCTCATTCTGATTGGCTGTTGGCGACCCCCCCCCCAAACGGGGACCACTTTTGTGACCGCCCCACCAAACGGGACCTCTTTTAGCGACCCCCCCAAACGGGGACCCATTTTAGAAAAGAGCAAAAACTACCGTAATCCTCTGCTCTACCCCCCCACCAAACGGAGGGGGGTTTCTGCAATCTGATTGGCTGTTGGCTACCCCCCCCCCACCAAACGGGGACCTCTTTTTGGATACCTCCCCACCAAACGGAGGGGGGTATGCTATGTCGATTTGGTCGACCCCCCACAAACGGGGGAACATTCGCGTATTGTGGTCGGAGCACCGTTACGCAATGCAGTGAAGAGAAGCCCTCTAGTGGCTTACTCTTCTTCTTAATAATAGTGCAATTATGCACTCTTGTTCATATATTTTATTTCAGGCAGATTGGATAATTGCTTTAATAGTACTTGGCACTATAATGGTGTTTAGTTTTTTTATGTACAATTGCACTGGTCTTGGTAACTAAAAGAAGAGGAGATAAGAACACTAATTAGTGAGTTCTCTCTTATATTATTTACAGATTTGGTATAATATTGATTTTTTCAGCAGTTGAAATTTAGAAAACTCACCAATTTGCAACCGAATAATTTTGAATTTAATCTAATTTTGATTGGTTTAAGCGTGGACGGTCAAAGACCTGAGTTTGGTAGCACTTCCAAAAAGCCCCCTCCATTTTCATTCACCAAAGTTTGCTGATTTTATCGACACTTTAACATAATGTTTAGAAGCATATGATTACCAGTGGGATTACCAGTGGCCAAGAGTTCATAATTCTATAATATATTAGAAGAAGAGTAAGCCACTAGAGGGCTCCTCTTCTTGGCATTGCGTAACGGTGCTCCGACCACAATACGCGAATGTCCCCCCGTTTGGGGGGCAGGTCGACAGGCATATCCCCCTCCGTTTGGTGGGAAGGGGTAGCCGAAACGGGTCCCCGTTTGGTGGGGGGGTTGGCTGAACGAGGTCCCCGTTTGGGGAGGGGGGTCGCTCAAGCAGGCTAAGTTTTGCTCATTCTGATTGGCTGTTGGCGACCCCCCCCCCAAACGGGGACCACTTTTGTGACCCCCCCCCCCCAAACGGGACCTCTTTTAGCGACCCCCCCCCAAACGGGGACCCATTTTAGAATAGAACAAAAACTACCGTAATCCTCTGCTCTACCCCCCTCCCCCACCAAACGGAGGGGGGGTTTCTGCAAGCTGATTGGCTGTTGGCTACCCCCCCTCCAAACGGGGACCTCTTCTCGGCTACCCCCCCACCAAACGGAGGGGGGGGGGTATGCGCTATCGATCTGGTCGACCCCCCCCAAACAGGGGAACATTCGCGTATTGTTGTCGGAGCACCGTTACGCAATGCCAAGAAGAGAAGCCCTCTAGCGGCTTACTCTTCTTCTAAATAATAGTGCAATTATGCACTCTTGCAGTGGCGCTGCAACCAAACGCAGGCGTCCAGCTTCTAATATATAAATAATCTAATTCTAATCCCATTTTCAAAAGATTTATGGATTCACATCCAGCATACAAAGCTAATGTTTACATGAGCATGATTAGATTATCCTTACAAGACTTTTACTAGGATACTCACCACAGCCAAGGCCTGCAAACTTTTGTTCATATGCAAGGTTCCATCTTCTGATTCTGCAAGGGCGTCCAATGGAACAACTAGATGTCCCAAACTTCTTCTTGTTCTATTAGGAAACTGTTCATAGACAGAAATTTGCATATTTTCCTTTTCCAGAACATCGGAAGCTACCTAAATTTAATAGCTGTTACAAGGACTATCACACACAGTCGACTGGTATTAATTGGGCTAACTATGACAAAGAAATATTCAAGCCTAATGTAGTCACAAAATGTTATCCATTGTGGTAATTACTTAGTAATAATAAAGTGCGACAATAAGCTGAAAAGAACAAGTAACCCCTAAAAGGGGTAATATTCCGCCGTACGTAGCTTTGTGAAGAACATCATATGATCCACTTTTGGCGGGGAGGCAGAAGGGTCGCTCTCCCCTCCAGGCTCCGGCTTTCCACTGGCCTTCGCTGCCTGCCTGCAATGCCCTATGCTTGGATTTTAAAAAGGAAAGCAATTCATTCCTATCAAGATTACACAATAATGAACAAAGATATGATGTAACTGTCACTGGCATTATCCAGGCATTCAGGGGTGCAGGCACCGGTGAGGTCTGCGCGCCTCTTGGCCACTCTGTGACGACTATAAGGCGTCACCAGCGCCAATGGACAACACAGTTCTACTTTTCATTTAGTTTTTTGTAATGAGTAAATAGTTGGCTGAAAATTGATAAACTATATATTGTTAATCTAGCCTTAAGCGACGATATGGAAAGTTTCGCTGTAGTATATTTTACTTATATAAATTTAAGTTTTTGTGAAATTGAATGGGAAAAATTGTTTGAGCAAAGTGACTGCTGTTAGTTTGAATCCTTGTTTGACACGACACACTTCAACCTCTGATCATATGATGTATCATGGTTGATATAAAAATTATCCTAAATTTGGTTCCGACTGCGAAATTTGTAGCCAAATTTTGAAAGACGCCGCTTTCTGGCGAGCAGGCTGTTCGACTAATATTCGGAGTGCTGGTTAATTTGCATATTTGTACATTAAATCGAACTTTTCGCAATTGTGAATTTGTCAAGAGGGGTATATTGTGCTAGTTTCAAGGAAAGACAATAGGGGGAGGGAGCAGATTACTAAATTTAACAAAAAACATTTTAAACCCCCAAAAAAACTAAGATCATTTAAAACAAAGTCCTTGCATCGAAAATTCATTTCAGTAAAATCTTTGTCAACGTGCTTTTTTTCCAGGCCCCCACCACCGAAAAAAACTGATGCTACTAGAATTATGTGTCAAAGATAGGGATTAGTGCAACAGTCGCAACAATTTTGCACTGCGAAAGGGGTCGAGTCATTACAAAAATTCCGCCTCCTGCGGAATAAAAATGTAATAAATGGCTTAAGTATTTTGACTCTTACTCTGAACAAAAACGTTTCATCAAATGAAGGTGATCCAGTATTTGGATAAAATTTTGTTTGTTGGCGCTGAGGATTAGATTTCAAGAGCAACATCTGGACGAAAACTGAATTAGCATTTTCATTTTTCTCTTGAAATGGCATGTAACGTGCTGAAATAATTGAACGTATACATATAAAATACATTATCAGTTGAGTCATTTTAGTTTTAGCAAGAGTATATACGTACATACTGATGAGTATGCCACTACGCACTAGGGTTGTTCCGATAAGAAATTGACCGGGCCGGGCCCAGGCCCGGCCCAGAGCCCAGGGCCCGCTACTAGGCCCGGAGCCCAATCAAAGCCCGGAGCCCGCTACCTGGGCCTTGGGCCGGTTCCGCTCCTTGGCCCGGCTTCAAATCCCCGGGCCCGGTGATAGGCCCGGGCTAAAAAGCCCGGACCCGCTACTAAGCCCGGCTGAAAGCCCGGGACGCAGGAAGTCCCAGACTAGCTAACTGAGCCCGGCAGACACAATGAGCCAGGCCGGCCCGGTGAGCCGGTGAGCCCGGTAGGCCCGGTGGGCCCGGCCCAAAAAACCGGGCCCGGTAGCGCGCCGGGCTTTCAGCCAGAGCCGGGCCGGGCCCGGACCGGGCCCAACTCAAAATTTTTCGGGCCCGGGCCTAAACTGGGCCGGCCCGGCCGCGTATTTATAAATTGCACTTACACTACGCGCATATGGAAAGTGCACGGGTGTGACGCGCACTGTTAGGAAAATGCACTCACACTACGCGCATATGGAAAGTGCACGGGCATGACGCGCAATATTTGGAAAATGCACTCACATTAGGCTCATTATGGGAAAATTATAGTTGCATATAATATAATTTTATGTCCTTCACGTCCATACGGTTGCAATACCAGCGGTTGTTCCATCAAGAATAATATACTACTTAAGGCGCATATAATAAGGTTTATATCACGGTTGTGTTTAATTGAGTAATTTATCACAACTTAGAGAAAATCAAATGGATTACATGTGTAAAAAACTGACAGACCGACAGACATAATATTATATATGTTCTGACGTAATAAATCAAACTAGGGAAAAACCAAGGAACGATCAGGAATAAAGTTCTTCGTTAAAAGAATCTTCGTGGAGGTATAAGGTATGTAAAACTCATCGGTTTTACAGAAACATTATATACGTGGCCTCCTAATACAAAAGACTCTGACTAAATCTAAGTCTTGGCTTAACCGTAGTAGTCTTCAAAGCTGACTGTGTAAACAGTTTGCCAAATGCCGAATATTAAAGCAAATTTATGTGGCTTTCTGTTTAAAATTAAGCCTAAAAATATTCGGATCTTTTGCGCGTTGCCCCGGCCCTAACTTTTGATTTTTTGACCAAGAACTTTGAAATTTCGCATACGACTGGTTGCTAATAAAATCAAAAATTAAAAATTTTAAAATTTTAAAAGTTTAAAATTTTTAAATCTTGGCTTGAACATAGAGGACCAAGGGGAACCGAAAATTCTTTTTTTAAAAGCTTTTGCTGAATGAACACTTGCATACCGGGGTTTTTAGGGGCGCTGAGCACTAATCTGAAATCTGTTATCTCCGTATGTATATGCTTACATGTTAAGCTTACAACTTTAGTTTATACTAAGCTAACGAAAAGCTGAATCGAAAAACTGATTTCAGATTCGTGCTCAGAGTCCCTGAAAACCCTTCTATGCAGGTTTTCAACAAAACTTTTAAAACGAATTTTTGGCTCGCTTTGGTTCAAGCTAAAATTTATAATTTTAAAAAAAATTTAATCATTAAAACTTTTAATTTTGGATTTCATCAGCCATCAGTCGTATATATGCACCATGCGAAATTTCAAAGTTATTGGTCAAAAAATCAAAAGTTAGGGCAGGGGGCAAAGCGCAAAAGATCCGAATATTTTTAGGTTTAATTTTAAACAGAAAGCCACATAAATTTGCTTTAATATTTGGAATTTGGCAAACTGGTTACACAGTCAGCTTTGAAGACTACTCCGGTTCCTAGTTTGATTTATTACGTCAGAACATATATAATATTATGTCTGTCGGTCTGTCAGTTTTTTACACATGTAATCCATTTGATTTTCTCTAAGTTGTGATAAATTAATCAATTAAACACAACCGTGATATAAACCTTATTATATGCGCCTTACGTAGTATATTATTCTTGATGGAACAACCGCTGGTATTGCAACCGTATGGACGTGAAGGACATAAAATTATATTATATGCAACTATAAGTTTCCCATAATGAGCCTAATGTGAGTGCATTTTCCAAATATTTCGCGTCATGCCCGTACACTTTCCATATGCGCGTAGTGTGAGTGCATTTTCCTAACAGTGCGCGTCACACCCGTGCACTTTCCATATGCGCGTAGTGTGAGTGCATTTTATAAATACGCGGCCCGGCCCGGCCCAGGGCCCGGAGCCCGCTACACGGCCCGGGGACAACCCTTCTACGCACTCTCTGTTAATACAAAATCTGTGCTCTTTGTTGGCTAATACATAGCTGACCCCTCCGCAAATAAGACCTTTGGGACCTGCCACACATCAGTACTCTCCAAAATCAAAGACAGGAGAAGATGGAGGGATATGCGCAGTTAGCGATACCAATTACGATTATACCACAAATACAAGTTAAATTCGATACATTTATTTTTTACGGTTCGATACATATGTACTGATCAATTTGATAGGTTAATCAGAGTCATTCGGCCCTAATCCATTAGACTCTGACCATGAAAATCGTAAGAGGTAAAATTGGTTTAACAGTTAGTGGAACAAATGTATGATGCCACAGGATGTTTCTACAAGTGGGCCAGAGGTGGACCAGAACCAAAATGGTACATCATCAGAAGGATCCAGTTAATTTTAAATAAAAGGTAAGACATAATTAAGAATTACCCGGTTGGGCCAGCTTCTATAAGACCTGCATTATCCTGATCTCAGTCCATAGAAATTTAAGAATAAAGATTAAGGAAAGGTGCAGGACTGTAGTCCTCCTAGATTGTCCAAAATCAATCAAACAATTTTCCCAAAAAACCGGAAAATTCAGATTCTGGTGGGGTGAGTCTAGGGCCGGTGTCGTATAATATTTTTCCCCCCGTGATATTTTTCCCCCCTATAGGGTATAATATTTTCCCCCCCGTGATATTTTCCCCCCTTTCAGCTATAATATTTCCCCCCCCCCTCTAAATGAAACCCAGCCAAATGATGCAGCAAATTTAACAGGGTCAAAGCAGCAACTCTGCTGAAATGTTGTTAAGTTGCAAGTAAAATGCTGAAAACAATTTTACAAGTTAATTTTAGTTATTATTTAATTGTTTAATTAATGTTAATTTGCATGTTAAAAAGAAATTATTTTTGCACTTGTTTTAACACTGTTTAAAAAGTGTAAAAACTGGAGTAGTATATGTAAGATCAATTGGGACCAGTTTTGAGGACATTTTTGGCTTCACTTTTGGCTTGCTTGGAGGCTCTTATGGAGAAGGTGGTTGCCGTGGTAACGGTCAGTGGGAGACTTCTGCTAATCATATGAATGGCATAGGAACTGATAGCCTCCTGTTATAACGCTAACTTCTGACACTATTGGGAGGCTGCCAACTATTAGAAACTTTTCTGAGGCTGCCAAACTTTTTCAAAACTTTTCCAAACTTTCTCCCCATCATATATTTAAGACAGGGAGACAACCAAACTTCACCCAAACTTTCCTATGGTTGTCAACTGTCTTCTACCAAACTTTTCAAACATTCTCAAAACTTTTCCCAAACTTTTCCCAAACTTTTTTCACACCAACTTTTTCGTCTGAGGTCAGAGGTTTTATTTTCGGGAGGCTCCAATTTGATCATATATTTATTACGTCCCTCACTAAAATTTTCTGTAATAGGAACTCACTGGGAGGCTCCAATTTAATCATATAATTACAGGGGTCTTAAAAGGATCTCACCTGGAACCTCAACAATTTCTGGGAGGCTCTTAAATAATCATATGTTTTGTACATAAGCTTTCTCTCAAATAATTTTCTAAAATGGAATTTCTGGGAGGCTCTTAAATAATCATATATTTTGTACGTACAGGCTTTTGTATTTCACTTGAATAATTTTTGGGAGGCTCTAATTTAATCATTGAAGGGAAAAATTTTTCTAAGAGGCAATCTGGAGGTTCATGGGAGGCTCTAAAATAATCATACATTTAACATGTGAGGCAACTTTTATCAGACTTCTTCCAAACATTTCTAAACTTCTTCTAAACTTTTCAAACTTGTTTCTCAAACTTTTCTTAAACATTTCCTAAACTTTTGTTAACTTTTTGAAACTACTTCCAAACTTTTTGTTAACTTTTAAAACTTTTTCAAACTTGTCATAAACTTTTTCCTAGCTTCTAAAACTTTTTTCAAACTTTTCCAAAACTTTTAAACCAACTTCCAAACTTTTGTAACCTTTTATCAAACTTTTCTAAACTCTCAAAACTTTTATCAAACATTTCTAAACTTTCAAAAACTACTTCCAAAGTTTTTGCAAACCTTCACCCAACTTTTCACGCCTCACCCATCTAG
>JASAND010013417.1:0-11587 GCA_030248195.1 Trissonchulus latispiculum
CTTCATTACACATGTTTCGAAAAGGATCAGAACTTTTCCTACTTTAGGTATATTTTATACTAAAGATTAAGGCTTCTATGTTTTCATTCCAAAACACTGATGAACTGTATTTCGGTCTCACTAACTTCCCACTATCCATCCCAACGCATCCTTTAGGACTTCCTTCCATATTAATACAGGAACATTTTCAATGTGATGTAAAGTAGTAACCAGCAGTCGTCATCAAAGCTTCGCTGTGATGACCATTCTAACCATACCTTAATCACCTTACTAATCCAACTCAAGTCGGGAAGCTTTTGCAAGCTTGTACTATGCCGTGAAACCATGTACCTTTGAGCCCGCTTGGCAGCTGCAGAGCAAAGGCCCTAAAACATACTTGATTCCTAGCTACCCTGCCTTAAATTAAATCCCAGCAATATTAACAAAATTAGATAATCTCAAAAAATTTACATAACTAACCCTAACTCTGGCCTCAGTCAGTGTTGTCCAAAGGGCGATCTCTTCCCTCGTCGCCATATCCGGATATCGGTTCCTGGAAAAAACCGCTTCCAATTCCTGCAACTGTTGCGATGTGAAATGCGTTCGCTGACGTCTCTGCTTCTGTTTTTTCGGATCGGATTTCTGATTTGTACCATCCGACTTTCCAGACTTGGATTTGGCGTTGCTGTTGCTGGTGCTGCTTGTGGTGGTGGATGACTCTGGTGCTTCGGCTGAAAACAGAATAGCTGTCAAATAATCACAAGCTTAATTTTTAGATAACTGCTTTGTGTGAGTGAAATTCTAAAGCGTTCAAGTATATTTAGATACTTCTAATAGCAGTTTAAGTAAGTAAAATGTGTTAGCACGTGGTGTGTTACCACGTTCTGAGCTGCATTATCATTATGATGGAAATTTTGAATTGTTGATTTTCAGGACCTCAGAACAGTTGTGTAAGAACTAGTGATGTTTCAGTCACTGAAACTGAAACTGAAACTAGGTTTCAGTTTGTACAGGTTTCAGTTTCAGTCACTGAAACTGAAACTGAAACTGAAACTATTTTGGGAAGAGACCTGAAACTGAAACTGAAACTGAAACATTTTTAGGCAGCCGACTGAAACTGAAGCTGAAACTGAAACTATATTGGGTAAAAGACTGAAACTCGGACTGAAACTAGTTTCAGTCTTTCCTTAAAACGTGACATTTTGAAGGTTTTGAGCTTCTATTTAGTTATTCCTGCTACAGGAGAGACTGAATAAACACCAAATTGTGCTCTATGTCAACTCAGAAGGCTGGAAACCGTTCTTTTTAAAGCGAACTGAAACTGAAACTGAAACTCCGACTGAAACTAAAACTGAAACTGAAATTATTTTACGTTGCCGACTGAAACTTAAACTGAAACTGAAACTATTTTGGTCTGCCAACTGAAACTGAAACTGAAACTGAAATTATTTCGAACCACCGACTGAAACTGAAACTGAAACTGAAACTAAAATTGGCTACTGAAACAACACTAGTAAGAACTAAGGAAACCGTAGAACTTGAATATAAGTCTGTTTATTGAAATTGAATAAAGAGTACAATATGAGTTGAGATGAGTTTAGTTAAAATTGAAAATTGTGTATAAACGGTATAAACATGAAACTCTGCTGCAGCTTAATCTTATAATTGATAGGATGTCAGTTTTCCATCATTCAGTACAGTGGAGTTTACAAAACGAACTGAACTGAATTAATTTTCATATTGTTTAGAACCATTTGTCAAATGCGTCTAAGAACCACCCACTATGATGTAAGCTTAATAAAATTTGTAATTTCTACTGTGCCTTGGAGTAATACATGATTAATTTTTCAGGATCCAAACAAAGCGTTAATCCTATCCATAACAATAATGATGACACCAACCTTAACCAACTTACAGATTATAACATGGACTTTTACACAAGATATATCCTGCTTACTTTTGACAGTCTTAGCGAGCCTTGGATTTGAGTGCTGAGCATGGGCTGTATTGGCAGGATCATTCATGCCCGAGAAATGACACTCTAGAGCTTGTGAGGCTGCAGTTAGTGGATTAGCACTTTGTGATAACAGAGACTCTGTAGGATTTTCTGTAAGCCCGCTCTCCTCAATGTTGGCCACTGCAAGTGGCATTAGTGTCGAATATGCATAGGAATCACCGAAAGGCTCCATTTTATAATTAGAGAGAGCTTAAAATTATTTCGCCAGCTAAAGCTCACAGAATTCGACACCGATTAAGACTTTCGAGACCTGAGCTCACACTAAAACTTTGGCCTGTCCCCTAAAACTGAGGGGGATGAAACTGGCATGAGACTTAAGTCCAACCTAATCTCACTCTTGATTAACTTCTCGCAATCCCTTCAATCCAATAAAATTCAGCTAATTAACGCGCGCCTCTCATTGAAACAAACTAAAAGAGGACGGACAGACTGAAACTCCGCCCCTCCGAAAAACCAGGAGGACCCTCTGTTTGGGACCAGCTGCCTTATTGACGCTATGCTGAGCACAACTTTTGATATGAACAAATTAGAAACCAGAAACAAATCTTACGTAACACATGTCTTTATATCATTCCTATGAATTAGCATAAATATGTCAGACTTTTTCTCCATATGCCTTGAAACAGTATTTATTATAAGATAAATTTTTAGGGTTCTCTTTAAAGATATCTTATCGTCTCCCCCCCCCCCCCTTAAAATTATATGTTCTACATAGCTTAAGCTCAAGCAAGATATGTACATAAAGTGTGTAAGTGTAACCGTTTTTGCTTCCAAACAGTTGTCGTCTTACATTTGTTATAACGCTAAGGAAAGCTTATCTGCTTTAAATTTAGGGATTATGCGACTCTCTAAAACAGCATAAACTTTTCGCTCGGATAAACTATGCCTTAAAGTCCTTAAAGGTCGCAACCAAAACTACCGTAAGACAGCTAAAATATATACTTTAGAAGAAACTGGTGATTCGATATGAATATTATAGTGATATTGAATAGCACATAGTAAGTAAAAGTTAAACCTACTTTTAGAACAGAAAAAGTTCACTAGTCAAAAGCTGCTGCTTACCTGTATGTGATGGATGGTCCTTTATGTACTATGCAAAGAAAGAGGTCAGATTTAATTGAGACATGGGATCTTTCTGGGCATTAGTGGTTGACTCAGTGACGTGGCATCACAAAAGCCTACTCACACAATTTCAATCCTTCTGTTTATTTCATTTACAAACTAAAATTAGGACCACAGTTCATTAAATATAGCCATACATAGATTATAGCGGCCTTTTCCCGCTACGCAAACCGTGCCGCTAGGCAAACCACTAGTAGCGCTAGGCAAACTGAAAGTACCGCTAGGCAAACTCTGAGTGCCGCTAGGCAAACCACGAGTACCGCTAGGCAAACCAAAAGTGCCGGTAGGCAAACCCTATTCAAGGCGAGAATTTCTAATGTCGGGAACATCAAACTCAGCCATAACAAATAACTACACTAAGATAGAATTCCACTTCTCACTCATTTTTGAATGCCATATATATACTTAAGGCCTTTTTTGAATGCCATTTTTGGGCCATTTTTTCGACTTTCTCCCATCTCGCTGATTTCGTATTTTATTGTCCAAACAGTATATCTTAACGAGATTTCAAAATTAAAGTGGTAAGTCCTACGGTTGTCCAGTAATTTTACCTCGAAGTTGAGGATTCGTGTGTTAAACACAGGCTATGAAAAAAGTTGTCATTTTTTCGCTTACGCCAGAAAAATTTCCCGACAAAAAATTATGAATCTGGACAAATTTTACATAAAATAATGCTTAAATGTTGAACTGCGGTATCTTGGAATTAGAATTTCAATTTAGGCCTTTAAAGTTTTTTAATTAATTTTTGAAGGATTAAAAGTTAACATGATGCTAAAATCGTTTAAAGTTTTCATCCTTCAGGATCCTTAAAGTGCCGTAATGTGTGACTTAATTATACAACAAGTCACTTTAGACAATTTTGTTTAGATGGCGACATATCTGTTATTGTTAATTGCACTTTAACGAACTTTATTTTAAATTTGTTAAACTTGATCACTAAAAGTTGTTCCTTTTCAGCTTAGCTTGCCTACCGTCACCCTGGGTTTGCCTAGCGGTACTTTAGAGTTTGCCTACCGGCACCTTGAGTTTGCCTTCCGGTACCAGCGGTTTGCCTAGCGGTACTTTAGTTTGCCTACCGGCACTGACTAGCTTGCCTAGCGCCACCACATCGATTATAGCTTCTCATTAAAAACTAACCCGGTTAAGTTCTTCTGCTCCCTTTTTGCACGGATACGCAGGGGCAATTTTACCTTTTTTGTTTCAAACTCAGATTTCGTGAATTAATGTCCTTTCATGTCTAAAATTTTTTGAACATTTAAGGGGGGGTCACTTTGGTCAAAAATCGATAGTCACGCACGGATTTCGCTCATTTTCACACATAATATGCCCCCATATATTCTCAAAAAAAACCTAGAATATTAGCGTTCAAAATCAAACTGTGACAGAGTTATTCAGGTACAAAGCCGGAAAACTTGAATATTGCGGTGATGAGCCCTTCACGGTCAGGTGGAGACCAAACGCGACCAAAAACAGGGTTAGCCGATACACCTAATTAAAACCTTTACTAAGGTAATATTTAAGTGCAGTCGTGGCTCAAAGCCAGCTATCCAGGCGTTCATTATGCATGCTTCAGTGATTCACTGACCTAACCTTGCAGGACTGTCCAGTATAACTTTAACTCATTTTATCTTGCACAGACAACATTTTGGACCCATGGTTCTATGAGCAAAGTTGCTTCTCATTCCATTACCTATCGATTGATACCCAATTTGTCTATATTCGAAACAAGTTGGCCACAAAAGGGGCAATACTCCTTCATGGACCTTAATAATTTCTGTTTAAAACACTCACAAATTTGCTTAAACGTAAATGCATATTGCTTATCATTTTATTCTATTCTAAGTATAAATCACCATGAGTTATATTCAGTTTGCCGCTTATCTTTAGCATTGCTTTTCCTTGGCCGTTGAGCTGACCAGTAAAGCTCAGTTAGTGATTAACCAGCCATTAACTAACGACCGACGAGGACAAATTTCATATTTTAGTGTTAAATTGATAATCTGAGTGCAATGCTTTTGGTTATTAAAACGACGACAGTGAGTTAGTTCGTTGTGTCGATGAAGTAGCCGCCACAGCACATTTATATTCAGTCTTTCAAACTTTAACCTGTTCTTTAATATCCAATATAAAGGATTTCCATGTTTTACAAATGATCTTCAATATGGATGGAGTAATATATATTTCGTTAGCGATTTATGTACTCTTGATAATATATCTTTGACAACGGTGCGAAAACTTGAAATTTTTCAGAAAACAGTGCTAGTCATATTTTCGATGAAACACATAGATGGAAGTTTGAAGATGAGCTCTAGATCACATCTTCAAAAATTCATCTATGTGCCTATGTGCAGCTCCCAAGCTACACTCCGGCACACAAAAATTTACTACCGTTTAGATTGCTGACAGTTCATAACTGCGATAATACTCTAAATTCCGTCGCTTATATAGCCGCAAACTTAATTTGCATAAATGAACTTCCGCAAAACGTGGCCTATACTAGCCCTGTATTGAAGATATGATCTCGATGTGGACAAACAGAGAAAATACATGTTAACCATAGATAGAAGTCGTTTTATTAATTCCTGCTCCAGCAGGAATAATAAAAATTTTAAAATTGGAATTTTCACCCAAAAAGATCAAAGGCCGCCACAGCAGTCATGTTCAATATTGACGCATTTGCTTTGGCCACATTATGTGACAGACACATGACTACACAAAGTAAAACTTAGCCTCATCAGCTATCACATGAGAAAATACAATCGATAAAAACAGCCACTTACTAACGGATCCACAAGGGATATAAAGAAATCAATAAAATATCAAAGTCCAAAACGTGAATACCCAAAACAATGTTCACCTTTCTTTCACTACCGGTTTCAGATTCTCGCACCCTTCGTCAGGTGAATCCTATCCCTTCTGCGCTGAAAATTTTCAGGAAATAGGAAGGTCCGTGATAAATTGATTGATTGGGGGAGGGTTATTGATTGGTGGTTGGCAGGGACCGCCATATAGATACAGGGAAGCTCCAAGTGCCTCGGGACGGTTTGGGGCAAAGTTCTGATTGGGGGGCTAGGGGAGCGGGACAGGACTGGACTGTGGCACAAATGCTTGAGCTGCTCGAGAGAGCTTAGAACGGTCTTCTATGGAATGGATACTAGTAAACTCAGACCCGGGGGTTCGAGACCCGGAACTCAGACTTGTTGGAACGAAGAATGTGTTCCCAATTGATACCAAAAGGATAGTCAGTGAAAAGTTGTCTGATCCATTGTTTTTAATCTTTCTGCAAGTTTCTACTTCGGCAGAGTCTATCACTGTCAGTAGTATATGGCGGCCGTTTCGACCCTGACTTCGGGAGGGAATGACCTTTGACCCGTCCTACTGCCAGTTATTTGGTTCCGTCCACGGTCACGATACATTACCCCAGTTCACCTTCACCCCAAGTACCTCCCTGTATTTTCACCCAATTCTACATCCAGTTATTACATACACCCGCAACCCTCCACAATAATATTGGAATATAAATTATTTTCTAGTTTTATTATACGAATTTACTACTTACGTCTATGTATATTGTGTTGTCGGGACCCACCAATGAAATTATTTCCTGTCGCCCCATTTAGGTGTTTACTGTATGTAGTTTACTGAATAGTAAAGTCCCCCGGGGGGTGAATGGAATGAGCTGATATGCTGCATTCTCCCCTCATGAGCCGGGTCCTGCGAATACCTGGCCTGTATATATTATATACGTACTCTGAAAATAGTGCTCTGAAATGTAGTTATATATTCATGACTTTGGAGTCTACGTATTTATTCTGTTAAAGTAAATCTAAACTCCTATATATACTCACTAATATTTATAGTCATGGTCAGGTAATCGTGGCTCATGATGGATTTAGTTCCCACGAGATAACTGGGGTAGGTAGGTGAGCTATGCAGCATATCAACGCCAGGGGACAACTTAGAAAAACTAAGTTGTTGATTGCACTTGTGGGGGCACTTGAGCAAGTAGTACCTACATATAATTCGTTTTCTTGTGCTGTATGGCGTTTTGTATTCCTCTTTTTGCGTTTCGCTTTATGGCATTTGGGATTTGTACCGAATGCTATTCTGTTGGTGTGAATAGTAGGGCCTAGGGGCGAACAAGTGCAATCATAGAGGTGGGTCCACAGTGCTCCTCTTGATACTTTTGCGCACATATACATTACGTATACGTATATTTGCGTGTCTTTTGCACTTGAACTGATATAGCACTGTGGGGCGGTTGTTCATTCCATTCCCTTGATCCCCTGATCCTTATTACCTTTATCAACCACACACCACCTAGTTATTACCCACACACCTTCAAAAATCACAACACCCTGTTTGTACCTCTAGCATATACACCCAGTTCCTACTTCATCCGTCTTCCTACTTCAACGCCGTCCCTCTGCGTTCTTCCCCCGGGGCTTGAAGCCCGGCGTCGGCCCATTACCGGACATACCTACCTACTTTCTACGTACCTACCTAACCTATTTCCTACGTAACTACACTACTAGTCCGACCCATCACCATCCAATGTTTTTGGTATTTTCATCGTTTTAACTTTTTCTTTTTACTACAACTTACACACAAACTATATACATACAACAAACATGCACAGGTTGGGATAAAGCCCTGAAGAGGCCTGTTATGCCCTAAACGATAAACATGCCCTAAAAGGGGCTGTTGGGATAAGGGAGACAGAGCTGGAGGCGAAGCTTGGTTCCCAGGGTTTGTGCAAGACTGTCAGTAATTGGAATTTTTTTCTGGTCTACCATCCGGAGGAGATCTACCAAATCGGGTCCTTCTAAAATTCCCAGAAATGGCAATCCAAAATTCCCTCGAAAATTAAATGTCGCCAATCTATCATTCTCAGTTGCTGATTCCGTGGTGAAGTATTTGGGCGCGCTGTAGTTCCAAACCTCCACTTCGTTACCTTTTACACTGAACCAGCATCACCAGAACATTTTGAAAGATCGCTTTTGCAACCGACCATTCGCGACGACAGATTAAGCCCAACTGACGCGATATCACGATTCTCACCTTTTGTATACTTTTTAAACCATTCCTTCAGTATCTACAGCAGTAGTATAGGAGAGATGAAATGGGACCAGTTTGTACAGGTGTGCTGGAGTCAAATGGGAGCTAATTAATCATACAGGTAAGGTCATTAATCATAGAGGCAGATGTTCTCAAGGTCATTGTTGGCCGATTTTCTTAGCTTAGATTTAAGCCTGTTTGTAACATTGTACTAAATTTTTTAACACAGTGTTATTGGACTATATTGTCTACGTATGTAACTTTACCTATGTATTCAACTACTGCCTACGTGTTTATGTAGTTAGTTTACCTGCGTAATTAGTGTTTATTAATTAGCGGCCTAATTAAGTACGTAAATTAAGTAACACTTTCAAACTTTTTTCAAACTTTTTTATTTACCTGACTGTTTGCCAATGATGGTTCTTACCGGCCTAGCTCAGGGTTGTAAGGCCAGCTATATTTCTACAAATTTTTTCATTTTCCTTAAATAACTAAATTTTTCTTGCCTTTATACTTCTATATGACATCTGGACCTTTATACTAACCTTGAAATGGAAGGAAGAAAATAAACACCTAAGGAATCCAAAATTTGTAGTTAGGTACTTCAGATGACATGAATCACCCTATTAGCATCCTTCTAGCAGGCTCATAGGATTAACACACTGAGGACTCGAAGCTGTCAAAAGTCTTTCTCTCCCTACTAGCTGCCTGCTTGCTTGAAAAATTTTTCTCTTCCTTGCCTTCTAACAGGCTCATATCTTTAGCATACTGAGGACTCGAAGCTGTCACTACTTTTCTCCCTACTAGCTGCCTGCTTGCTTTAAAAATTTTTCTCTTCCTTGCCTTCTAGCAGGCTCATAGGAATAACATACTGAGGACTCAAACCTGTCAAAAGTCTTTCTCCCTGCTAGCTGCCTGCTTGCTTTAAAAATTTTTCTCTTCCTTGCCTTCTAGCAGGCTCATAGGAATAACACACTGAGGACTCAAAGCTGTCAAAAGTCTTTCTCCCTATTAGCTGCCTTTCTGCAGGCTCATAGGAATAACATACTGAGGACTCAAAGCTGTCAAAAGTCTTTCTCCCTATTAGCTGCCTTTCTGCAGGCTCATAGGAATAACATACTGAGGACTCGAAGCTGTCAAAAGTCTTTCTCTCCCTATTAGCAGCTTTCTAGCAGGCTCATATGAATAACATACTGAGGACTCAAACCTGTCAAAAGTCTTTCTCTCCCTATTAGCAGCCTGCTTGTTTAAAATTATTCTTCACTGCTAGTAGCCTTCTAGCAGGCTCATATCTTTAGCATACTGAGGACTTTAACCTGTCTCCCAAAGCTTACCAATTCGCCTTATCTAGTTTGATTGCACCTGTCTCGTTGAAATTAAAGACGTAAACAAGGGTTGAAAATGAAAATTTTATGTCTCCAATTACGTAATATTGGCAACACTTATCACACTAATTTTGGTGTCAACGTAAAGAGCATGTGTTGAACTAACTTCGGTCACCTCTTGGTAATTATTGGTTGGCTAGTTAGTTAGTAATAATTGGTTAAATTTGACTATGAAAATGTGAAAATTGGCAGAAAATGGGTGATTTTAATTTTATGTCTCCAATTACGCAAGATTGGGAAAACTTTACGTGATAAGTTTGATGTCAACGTAAAGAGCATGTGTTGAACTAACTTCGGTCAACTAATTTTGTTTAGTAGTTAACTAATTAGTTAGTAATGATTTATTAAAGTCAACTATGGCTGAAAATGGGTGATTATAATTTTATGTCGCCAATTGCGTAAGATTGTTGACACCTATTGGGTTAATTATGGTGCCTGTGTAATAAAGTAATAATGAACTCACTTCGGTCACCTGTTGATAATTATAGGTTAACTAATTAGTTAATAATTAAAGGTGACTATGAAAATTTGTGTGTAATGAAAATATTGTTACATTTGGTACAAAGACAATACAACTTTTGTTCAATAATTAATGAACAAGTATGAAAGATTGATGGTGTATTTTATGAAACCTAGCACAAGAATGCTGCAAAGTTTAGACATATATTGCAAGTTTGGCAGGTTTACTGACAGTTGAATCACCATACTTTACATCACCACGACAATGAATTCCGGTAAAATTTAGTTGTAGCATTTTTAAAAGTTGTATTTTTAATGATTGCATTTTTTAGTCGTTCAAATTTTTGAATTCTTGTATATTACTATTTTAAACATTACATTTTACAGTTTGAACATTTCATAGTTTTTAGATTAGCATTATTTGTTGTGTGTATATAGTTTGTGTAAAGTTGGGGTAAAAGAAAAGTTAAAATGATGAAAATACCAAAAACATTGGATGGATGGGTCGGACTAGTAGTGGTTACGTAGGAAATAGGTTAGGTAGGTACGTAGAAAGTAGGTAGGTATGTCCGGTAACAGGCTGACGCCGGGCTTCAAGCCCCCGGGGAAGAACGCAGAGGGACGGCGTTGAAGTAGGAAGACGGATGAAGGAGGAACTGGGTGTATATGCTAGAGGTACAAACAGGTGTTGTGATATTTTTGAAGGTGTGGGTAATAACTAGGTGGTGCGTGGTTGATAAAGGTAATAAGGATCAGGGGATCAAGGGAATGGAATGAACAACTGCCCCACAGTGCTATATCAGTTCAAGTGCAAAAGACACGCAAATATACGTATACGTAATGTATATGTGCGCAAAAAGTATCAAGAGGAGCACTGCGGACCCACCTCTATGATTGCACTTGTTCGCCCCTAGGCCCTACTATTCACACCAACAGAATAGCATTCGGTACAAATCCCCAAATGCCATAAAGCGAAACGCAAAAAGAGGAATACAAAACGCCATACAGCACAAGAAAACGAATTATATGTAGGTACTACTTGCTCAAGTGCCCCCACAAGTGCAATCAACAACTTAGTTTTTCTAAGTTGTCCCCTGGCGTTGATATGCTGCATAGCTCACCTACCTAAAGTCTCCAGTTATCTCGTGGGAATTAAATCCATCATGAGCCAATGATTACCTGACCATGACTATAAATATTAGGTTATATATATATAGGAGTTTAGATTTACTCTTAACAGAATAATTTTGTTGACTCCAAAGTCATGAATATATAACTACATTTCATAACACTATTTTCAGAGTACGTATATAGAAGATACACAGGCCAGGCATTTGCGGGACTTGGCTCATGAGGGGAGAATGCAGCATATCAGCTCATTCATCTGGCCCCCCGGGGGACTTTACTATTCAGCAAAACTACATACAGTAAACACCTAAATGGGGCGACAGGAAATAATTTCATTGGTGGGTCCCGACAACACAATATACATAGACGTAAGTAGTAAATTCGTATAATAAAACTAGAAAATAATTTATATTCCAATATTATTGTGGAGGGTTGCGGG
>JASAND010013418.1:0-50543 GCA_030248195.1 Trissonchulus latispiculum
GCAGACCTGGTAGACATAATCACTATCTTAGCTGGCCTGGTTTGGCATTAGCTGAGTCTGATTAGTTTGTCACAGAAACAGGGATCACGGAAAAGAAATACGCTTTTTTGAGAAGCATGAAGAAGATGGAGAGAATCTAGTGTTCATTTCTTTTTGCGCTCTTCTTCCTTTTGTGATTAAGTTGTTCACCATCAAAACAGCAGAGCCTTCTTGGCTCATTGGAAAGACCCTTTGCTCATTTTCAGTCTGGGTCTGGCAAAAAACACAAACCCTCCAAAAGTGTAAATTTTTCCTCATCAAATTAAGATCCGAACCGCTCCCAGAGGCTTCATTAAAGTCTCCGTTAGCGGAAACTCGGCTTCGTAATTCCGATTCGATAATTTCCAAAATTTGCACATCAGAGTGGGTTAGGCATTAGTTTTCTTCAGTTTTTCTGGGGTATATTTTGCTGGACTGGGTAACGCAAATTTTGTTGACTTTCCTCATTTCTTCTTGTATGTTTGTTTACGGCAAGGAACACATGGAGAAGTTGAAAGAACTTTCATTAGCCTACTTTTGCAGGCGACTTTCCTATGCTTGGTCATAAATACTGAGCCACAGTAATTTGTTTTTCTTTTCCTTCGATGAAAAATTTACTCAAGTAACCAAATCGAAAAGGAATCGTATATTGCATGATTAACCACGTAAATTGTAATGTAAGGGAAGTAGGCATAGGAAAGATTGATAAGCCTGCAATGGGAGTTCAGCTGATGGTCCCGTGGTGTAGTGGTTAGCATGTCTGCTCCGGAGTCAGAAGGGCCGTGGTTCGATCCCCGGCGGGACCAATTCTTTACTTTCAATGGTGAGAGAAAAGCTGAACCTCCCTCTTCCCTTCTCTCTTCTAGGTCCTGGTTTCGTGGGTACGAGGGTGCCTGACGCCTCCCGTTCGGACTTGTCCTTGGTTTCTTCCTGATCCGCCAGCCCTGGTAGAAGCGCTACATGTGGCGAGGCTGCCTCAGGACCCGGATTGGACTCCTGTCTCCGGTCCCCCAGTAGTTGCTTCTGGTTGGTTGGATCTAAAGGGGTCTGGAACGTGTGTCGGGGGAGCACGGATCCCTTGGGCTCAGAATGCCCTGCGCTGGATGCGCTCTCGGTTCGATTCCGAGTTGAGTAAGCCGCGGGACGCGTCTTAAAAGAAACCCGGGGGAGATGTAAGGGAAGTAGGCATAGGAAAGATTGATAAGCCTGCAATGGGAGTTCAGCTGATGGTCCCGTGGTGTAGTGGTTAGCATGTCTGCTCCGGAGTCAGAAGGGCCGTGGTTCGATCCCCGGCGGGACCAATTCTTTACTTTCAATGGTGAGAGAAAAGCTGAACCTCCCTCTTCCCTTCTCTCTTCTAGGTCCTGGTTTCGTGGGTACGAGGGTGCCTGACGCCTCCCGTTCGGGCTTGTCCTTGGTTTCTTCCTGATCCGCCAGCCCTGGTAGAAGCGCTACAGTAAGATTAAATTAAAGTTTCTGTAATAAAGCAATTAAAACTGAAGAACCAAAATACCTGAACCAAAAGCTACCAGCTGAAAAGATTTAAACTTAGACACGATTGGGAAATTTCTGCTGTTTCCACTTGTCTATACAACCATATATAATTATCACGCGCACTGCTATGGTAGCACTAGACAACTTCCAACGGTAATTTTCACCCTGTTTCTATTTTTATTTCTATTACTGCATCATGTGCACTGGAAGATCATGGAATGGAATGCACAAAATTGGTCTTTTTTGTTTTAGTATATTGCGACATTCCTTCTGACTTACATTGTCCCTTCGATGCCAAATTATTTAGCACAATGTCAACTGCTGATTGGAAAGAAGTAAGCGTAACCAGAGAGAACAATCAGTTCACATGAAAAAATTCCTATCAGAAATACGCGCTTTAATTTTCAGAGTAAGTGATCAGTTGCGGTCACACACTCTTAGCCTGGTCGGAGATTTTTCTACAGAAGTTGTATGCAGAAATTTTTCCACTAGCTGGTTTTAGCTATTTCCTGAAATCCTGTGTTAAGGTTAAACTCATGATATTTAAATTAAGCCGCAGTGAAGAAAAATTCTTAAATCTTAAAAGTTTAAGTCTGAAAATGTTAAACAGGTTAAGTTTAACCCCTTACGCCAGGAAGTGAGAAGTGTTAGACGGATTAAATTTAATTTATATAATTTATAATTAATTTATATGATGGTTTATGATTATGTCCCTTAAACCGAAATTAAGGAAACATCAAATGAACTTATAACCCAATCCCAAGTGATTTTACTATGATTAACCCAACTACTTTAGTCTATAATACCACAGGACCTTGATCTACTTAAAGTTACCGAACCTAAAGTCGGATGAATATTAAATGCAGTATAAAGGCCGGTTCACAGGCTGTCGCTTGTCGCGTGTCGCATGTCGCAAGTCGTATGTCGCATGTCGCGTAGGATTTGTAGTATGTCCCATGTCGCTTTTCGCAGTGTCTGATGTGTTCACAGGCTTATGTCCTGTCGCAGGAAATCTCAGTGCAACACTTCCCAAAGCCACATTTAATATCCTAGAGGCACGCGACACGCGACAAAAGTTAAAACATTTTCAACTCCTTACGACACGCGACAATTTGTCGCACGACACTTTTGTCGCAACAAGTTATGAACCTGTGAACACTGTCGCGACAAGCGACACGCGACATACGACTCTGCGACACGCGACACGCGACATACGACTGAGCCTGTGAACCGGCCTTAAGTGATCACAGTTTTCTACACACATTTTTGTGTCTGATTTTAACTTTTTATTATAGAAAATAAAGTGGGTAGCTCCACACACTGTGCTGGTTCTGATATGCGTACTTTACATCATTGTTGGTGCAATCATAATTCAAGCCCTAGAAGCACCGTATGAACGGAGTCAAAGTCAGAATAAGACAGACACCGTTAATAGACTGAAGGCAGAAATTTTATCGGAGCTTAGAACTAGCTCAGGAAGACGTAATGTAAGGAGTAGCATTGATAAGTATACTTTATAGCACGGCTTTGCGGGCATTCAGAGATTTATACGCACGCCGTGCGGGAAGCTCCGAGTGTGTGCCACGAGTGCGCGAGGCGCACGAGTGCCACGCACGAGGGCTTCCCGTGCGACGCTGCATTAATCTCTGAATGCAAGCAATGTCGTGTTGTAAAGTTCTTATACAACGAAACAAGCTACAAATAAAGCTTGCCACTAAACTAATGAAACTTGATTCTCTGATGCTGCAGCTGAGAACATAAATTCCAGCAATAAGCGAATGAAACTTGATTCTCTGATGCTGCAGCTGAGAACATAAATTCAAGCAATTTAAAAGGCAGCAAATTTATCTGGCAGTAAATTGCCGAGGCTGGGAGGCCTTTTTTGGTGTGCAGCTGAGCTGTCTAGGTTGGAGCTCAGCTGTACACACTGTTGCGCTATGCATTTCTCTGCGTGGCGCAGCAAATTAGTTTAGGTCCAGGCCTCCCAGCGTGCACCGTGCGGATAAGTAACGGTGCATCAAAGCTCTCTGTAGCGTGCACTCAGCTATATATACTCACGCAATTAACATAGGAAAAGAGAGAGTGAGTTGTATAATGTACTTTCTGACAAATTCTTAGAAAACATTTATGCAAATTTGGTTCTGTTTCGTATTTTATCGAACTGTGTGCACTCCCGCTGTATTTTATTTTGAGCATTAACGGTTGAAAGAGTCAAATGACAAAACGTTAAAACTGAGAAAGGCTGCTCTGTTGTAGGATCTCTTTAACTTTATCCCCCCCAACTAGTTTGGGGGGGATAAAGTTAAATTGGGGTCAGCAATCAAAATTTGTGTAAAAGGGAAACAGTGTGTACTTTGCGTCCTTTTAGTAGTCATTAGAAGTTGTTCCATCAGAAGATGAACACAATTTGAGTAAAGTTATTTCGTTTCGTTAGCTCAGTATATATAAGCTTACATGTTAAGCTTACAAGTTTACAGTATGAAGCCATACAATAAATAATGCAATAAAACACAATGTGACACTGAAATAGTGCTTTTAGGCAGGTTTTAATTCTGGGGGGGATAAAGTTTAATTGGGGTTCTGGGGGGGGGATAAAGTTAAATTGGTCCCTGTTGTAAAACAATTTCGTTTTTACAGTGACCTGAGGACTTGAACTTGCGCATTTGCGCGTTTTTTATTATTGCTCATTCACTGATTGGTTCAATACTTTGAACTGCCAATTAATGATGATACAATCAATAGTGAATTTTCACCGCACAAAAATGGTGAAAAGAACATATGTAAAAGAAGTGGAAAAAACACTCAGCCTGAAATTAACAAAATACGAATTCCTCGGAAAATAACGACTGCTCCACTATATCTACAGCAATGTAGTAAACGCATAGGATAACGTGGGGGGAATGGGGGATTGCAGACCCCGCCCAGAACGACAAAAAACGGGTAGACCCCTCGGCGAGAAGAGAAAAAGGGCAGACCCTCTTGTTTCGAAGGGAAAAAAGGATAGACCCCTCAGCGGTTTTTACCAAAATTCATTTTTTAGCAAATTTTAGCGATTTTTTCAAAAAATTTCTTAAAAATCGCTACAAATCGTTATTTTTTCAACTTTTAGCCAAAAATGTTAAAAAACTCGCGATGTTTGCAATTTTAGGGGTAGACCCCCTGCAAATTTTGGAATTTTTCAGGGATATAGACCCTTCGCCAGAGTCGGGGTAGACCCCCCCAGATTTGGACCCCGTGTTAATGTATGAGTAAAAGCTATTAATAGCAATATTAAGACAGCACAACCTATATTATACACTTTAATTGAATTGAACTGAATTGAATAGAATCGATATCTCAAATGTATTCTAAACAGTGTGAAGATAGCGTGCACTAAAGATAGACATTTTGTGAAGTTAGCGCACATTTCTAAATTATGGAATTATTTGGAAAATACTTAACTTGACAAACGCTCAGCGTATTTCTGACTTCTGTCCAGAACTGCCGGTACTTTAGCTAAATTATCAATGGGTGCACGTTTGAGCAGTTCAGTATAGTTTGGGAGAGTCGAGAAGCGGTCGGGGGTTTACTGCGATTAGGTTCCGATTTTGGGGTCCGCCGTTTTCGACGAGTGGTTTTTGGATTTAGAGTTATTTTATAACTTTGTGGGCGCTGTAAATTTGATAATTTACGTTGATGTGAAAGTACTTGTCATCTAATTTGGTTTTATATTTCCTTGAGTTTTGTTTAGCTCAGTTTGTGAAAGTGATAGTAAAATCATTTGTTGTTAAATATTCTTTCTAAGTAGACTTAGGGCATTTTCTATCGGCATCACACACCACACAGTTACCTAGTGATCTAGTCGTATCCCAAATTATAGATAGTCAACTCGTTTTATTTAGTGAGAAGTACATTTTACTAAAATACGTATACTTGAACTTCACAACAGGACCAGCCAAAAACAAAAAATTGTAACTGGACATTATTTCTAATCATCTTGTTTTGTTTAAGGACAAGGATTGGGAAACCCGAGTGGATGAAAAAATGAACGAATTAGTGAAATTCCTTGGATTTTCTCCATCGGACGAAGAACAAGATTCCAATGCAAACACATGGACGTTCCAAAAGGCTTTATTCTTTTCAATGGTCTTGATATCAACTATTGGCAAGTTGAAAAGTTTTGATAAATCACTAAAACAACTTACATTTGGAGTTTGATTGGTAGTAAATTCGAGAAAATTGAAATTGAACAAATGTATATGCAAATTTCTTAAGTTTTTTCCATACCGCTTTAGTATTGCTTAGTTTTAATTTCCCAGAATTTTAGGATATGGCAGCCATGGTCCGCAAACCATTGGAGGAAGATTGTTTTGCATGGTTTACGCCGCTGTGGGAATTCCGCTGGCGCTAATCACTATATCGGATTTGGGAAAATTTGCCTCCAGTGTATTCGCGTGCTGTTGTTCTTCAATTGTTAAACGATTAAGAAAATACACTGCTCTGGCAAGTACGTGCTAAAGTTGTTGTCATATCATAATGCTTAAGGTGGTGATTCCTTTTGGGCACATATTGTTATTTGGCGGCGTAAATCAAAGTGAAACTTGATGAAACTTTCCGAAATAAGTTCTTTTAGCGTTCTAACACCCTCCGCGCAATCCCGATTCGAAAATTCGAGATTTCCGGTCAGAGTGGTTTTTCCAAATTTCTGAACGTTTGACAGCGACTATACAGTTATGACTATATGCATTCGAAAGATCTCATTGAGCTTCACATTTTTGCTTTTTAAAGCAAGTTTCTAGCTTTTCCCTACCGTGAGATATAGCCGATTGTCTTGTTTTGGTGTCGAAACTTGTCATTTTTGCAGAAATCAAATAATCCAACATTTCTTGAACTACACAAGCCGTAAAATCAAACTAAGGGCGTCGATCTGAAGGTCTCACAGGAACAAATTATCCGACGCACGATCGTCTTCCAATTGCTATCCTGTAGGCTGCTATCATAAAAAAATGTAGTTTTTGCAAAAACACGACCAATTTTTTTCCAAAGATTGTGGAGCATTCACCATGCAAGCTGGAGGGCTGCTATTGAACAAACGTGTTCTGCACAAGTATACCCAGAGACGATTTTTTAGTTGCCCTGATTGCTGCTTTCTAGCTAAATTTGGAAAAAGTACTCAAAATACTGGTTACGCACACTTTTCAGCTTAGGGGAAGTGGCCCAAATATGGGCAAATCCGATTTAACCACATAGAGATAGCATGAAAAAGTTGCCTAATATGGGCACCTGGGTTCCTAATAGTGATGTGGATCGGATCGGCAAAATCGGAGGTCGGATCGGATCGGATCGGATCGGTAAACCTGTCGGATCGGTCCGGATCGGATCGCTTTAGTCAGCCGGATCGGCGATCCGACTTGATACCCAACTTCACATAAAATTAAACCGTACCCGCCTCATATTTGTGACTGAACTTGACTTCTATCACTGCACTGCTTGGTGCGTGCGTTGCTAGTACAATATTTTCCTTCTACAAACCAAACTTGATTTTGGTTTTGGGTCTCTCAAACTTAGCATTCAGTAAGTATGTACCTAACAACTTATTACCGCAACTTAGCACTTTTACATATTATATAATTTATTCAATGCATCTGGCATCAAAGTGCAGAATCAAGACCCGCTGTTACTATGCTGCTAAGTAGTAATGAAAAACTAATTAATTAATAAATTAATGCATAACTCTCTTTGATTAATGTTGCTTACTGTTGTCGGAATTTTGGAGTGAAGTTTTATGGTTGATCTTTTTGTGGCTTTATTCCAAAACCTGAAGTCAGACTCTGTGATCATTTAAAATTTACTTTCCGCAATGTTTTTAAAGTTTTTGGTCCGTTTTCGCGTTACAGCCCAAGCTTCAGATTCAGTTTCCGAGAAAAAATGTCAGTTTAATCGGCGATCCAAAGAATTACAACTTCAACTTCGGAGTCTGGTAAATCAAGTTAATATTTTTTTAATCCAAATTGAAATTAATTCTCAAAATTGTAGTTTTAACTGAAATTTTAATTTGTATTATCTTAAATCGGTAATGATAAATTTGTATTTTGGTATGCAGACAGCGATCATCATCTGGCGCACTATTTTGAGTAATTTTACTTCTTTTGCTTAATCTATACAATTTTGTAGAATTACGCTTTCGAATTACGAATTTCGGAATGATGAAGAAATTTTAATGAAACTATAGTGTGTAAGATGTGTTTTACACGGCAAAAACCTACTTTAAATCTAGTTCCACTTAGATTTTTGAAGAAATCATTTCGGATCGCCGGATCGGATCGGATCGACCGATCCAGGACCAGGATCGGATCGGATCGGATCGACAAATAATTTTGCTGGATCGGATCGGTTGCAATTTTAGCCGCCGATCCGATCCGATCCACATCACTAGTTCCTAATATGGGCCAAGTGGCCCAAATATGGGCACACGCTTTATCATAGCGGCAAGATCAAAAGAAATCAGACAAACCGTTAAAACTGACGATTTCAAGTGCAAAGTTACTTGTTCTGATGTTGTCACTGCCTAGTAACTGATAATTAACAATTATACTTCTTGCTAACTAATAACCATTAACTATTAATGATTATGAGCCATTTACTGTTAATAACTAATAACTATTAACTATTAATAACTGCTATTAACTATTAACTAGTGATTAAATAAATAATTAATGACTATAATCAATTAATAAATGATAATTATTAATTATCCGAAGCTTTTTAAAAGCAATTCTATAATTAAAACGTGTTATGAGGTGTTCATGTGAATCTTGTTCAAAAAGTCAGTTTTCTCACAAAATTTCTGTAGTATCCTCGTTAACTTAAATATTAATCAATATCGTGTATGAAATTTTCAAGATGAAGTTTACAATTTTTGGAATTAAAAAATCGTTATTTGCTTTTAAAAGGCCCATGTTTTACATGTAAAAAGCCCATTGCCCATATTTGGGCACCAGCACAGTTTGGCCGGCCCATATTAGGGCTCAAAATGAAAAATGGCACCAAAAATAGTTGTCCAATAGACATAAAGCTTAGATTTTTTTGGAGTACAATCTACGAAGAATTATCTATAGACTGATATTAATTTTTCCAGGATTGGCCGAACTGAAGCCGAGAATCCTTCACATGAAAAATTTGGTGTATAGAGCCAAAAGTTTGCTTTTCGGAAATTAAAAAATGACAGTAATTAGAAAATAAATACGAATTAATTATAGAAAGCAAACCTTGCGTTGCAACTTGGCAGGTACATTGTTAATTTAGAATCGAAGAAATTGCTAAAATTTTGTTTCCAAATTTGTAAGCAAACATGCACTGTACCTATCCGAAGTTGGAGTTGCCCATATTCGGCCCTTGCCCATATTCGTGCCACTTCCCCTATTTCTCTATAACGAAGAGCGATTTCACAGTAAATAAAAAATCGTCCCCAGCTATTTGATGGAGGTATCGAATGATATAACCGATGTCTCGCGAAAAAATTTACTTGAGTCTGCAAAAATTCTGGAAAATTATACTTCTTCTAAAATGTGTTAAAAATATTTTAGAAAAGCAACATTAGTTTCGTGGCATGCATTAAAAAGAGAAAATGTCAAGCTGCATTTTGATATAAAAATGGCTTCCTAACTCCAAGTAATGAATGAGTAATAGTGGTGCAAACTTTATGTGACCAAAGGGAATCACCACCTTAAACGAGCCACTCGATGGGCTTTCGTGTCTTGCAGACAAAATGGGTCTTGTCTCGTTTACCCCCACCGCTCAAATTTTTTAAAACTTGTCCAAATGAGCTAAAACTTGGCAATGGCATGTTTTCGACCACGCTGAGCTCGAATATCGCAAAATTTTTTGATTTCGCGAGATAAGACTTTTATCGATTCGCAAGAGGAATCGAAAAATTTTTTTTCGTCGATTTTGTTGAAAAGGTGCTACAGAGTTTTTAGGGGGCTCTGAACATTAATCTGAAGTCCATTTTTCGATTTATAGTGTTTCATTGGTTCAATGCAAGCTACATCCCTAGGCTTACAAATTTAGCTCTATATAGGAACTGAACTAGAGAAAAGCTGAATTGTAAGCTTCAGAATCGTTTTCAGCGACACCGAAAACCCCTAAAATCTTTTAGTGGTGGGGAGCAAACTTAGACAAGACCCCACAAAATTAAGCTGTTACGAAAAAAATTAAGAAGACACTCTTGACATTAGGTTAGTGCATCATTCAGCTTCATGCTGTACCCATGTACCTTTCCTATCTGAATAGAGTCTCTAAGCATGCACAAAGGGGTACCAAACTGTACAAAACATTGTTTACAAAACCTTTGTCCACCTCTTATAGTTAATGGCAGTACATCGTCTGTAAGTGGAAATAGAAAATTTTGTAAACAAATAATTCAGACGCAATTGTCCAGATGTGCTACAAGTATTCAGCTGTAACTTTTCAATTGTCTCATTCCTAAATTGTAGGAAGAAAACACGCTTCACCACCTAAAGCGGAAGACGGATCATCTGCTTTGCTGTAAGTTAAAGAAACTTAAGCGAACTGTTGCAAGAATAATAAAGAATAATAAGGAATGTAGAATTAATAAAGAATAAAGAATAAAGAAATTAAGTAAAGAATTTAAAGCTACTTGAAAATATGAATGAATTGCATGTTTACAGAAATGAGACCGCACATATAAACTTTGACCACACCACCAAATGAGCCGATTTTTCCAAACGAAGATTCAAACAGAGTAGCAGCCTCACACTTTTTCCAAAGGACACAAAACTTATTATTAACAATAAATTTAAATTTAACCTCGAGTCTCGAATGCTTAACCTTAAACTTAACTTAACTTAAATTATATACAACTTTAGGTTTTAAAGTTAGCAAGCAACCGATTTCAGTACAATAATTATCACTTCAACTGTTTAGACCAACAAAGGAAAGCATGGTGGAATCGTCTACGGTCCAATCGGGATTTGAGACTGAGAAAGTTCTGATCGAGCACGTTGATACAATTGAGAAAAATGGAGAGCCACACGTCGATTTAATCAACGGTAGTGAAACGGCTGGGAAGATCATAGAAGTGGAAACAGGTACCGAACCATATTATATATTACTGTTACAGGACAATGTGATGTGAGTTTAGGGTAAAGAGGAGCTATTAGACCTTATTCTCCAGAGATGGAGTTTGGGAGTGCAGATTGCTTGTCATTTGAGTCAGGCATTGATTTTTGGGAATTGACTTTGGGTCGATGTTATCGAACTTGTGTCTTTTTGAAATCCGGGTTTCTCAGGATATGGGTAACACTGAAATAATGGGGCTGGGTTAACCCTGTGGTTATCCCAATGTTATCAAAGAACTTTAGGTTGGGTTACAGAAATCCTGTTTATTGGGGTTAACCATTATGTTATTAAGAGCGAAAGCCAAATACTACGAGGAATAAATTTAATTTAATCCAGGTTTTTATACCCAGGTTTCATGATAACATGGGCTCAAAATTTAACCGCAGTTTAACCCAAAAACCTGTTATGAAGCCTGGTATTAAAAACTCAGTTTTAACGCTAATTTGATTCCATCGGGCCTATGTAGGTTAGGTTGATAACCCCATTTTAACCAGAGTTTGGCGTAAAGCCCGGATTATGGCATTTGATAACATCGTCCCCTGAAATCACTGTGTTTATATGTCTTTAATTTTTGAACTCATGGTTGGTTCAGCATAGTAGAGCCCTGCTGATCGTTTGATAGTGGCATCATTTTCTTCCGACTGCGTTTTCGACACTGCCTGCAGATTCACTGAATCTGTAGGCAACCTTCGAAGATCTATTTTTCCGCATGATTAACTGAGCCAGAGAGAGTTTGGTCCAGACTAGTCTTGTCACACATGCTAGCTTAATTGATGGCCTTCCGGCAGTCTGAAGGTTACGGTTGGCATCAAATCGGATTCAGCCGGGACGTCACGCCCAACTGCTCTACAGACCTGCGGGGTCATGAGGGTCATGGGTCATTTAGTCATTTAGGGTCATTTAGTCATGAGGGTCGGGATCAGGGTCACACCAAGTCGGTATCCTGGACTATCCGATGGGAGCCGGCAAGACTTTTCCTAGTTTTCCTACTTTTCCTAGGCTTTAGGTTCCTGGGCTATCTTGTCGGGTGTGGTGTTTGCTTTAATTCGAGCAAAATCTGCTGGAGCACTCGGAATGCAGCAAGTGATATATCGCTAACCCCAATTTCGACGGAATTCAAGTATGTGTTTGCCCATGTGGGATCTGGCAACGCAGAGATACCAGCTTCCCATAGTACGGTCTAGCAGGGATGTACGTGATGTAGACAGTTCTAGGGTTCGTCCAGTAGTCCGGGGGTAGCAAGCGTCGAGCGGCATCTCCAAGAGTTTGCACGTGGGAACCAAATCCAAGGTTGCATTCAAAGTTGATCCCAAGGAATACAACTTTAGATCAGTAAGCTGAAGTTAATATCTGGACTTGAAACATAACTACCAAACTCATGTGAATAATATGTATTATACTATACGTATTTTATTTCTAGAGAAGCCAAAAGATGATACCTGCGAAGTCTGTTTCACTGCTGATGATTGCATTGAGGACTACACCTGCCCACTGCCCTTGGTTCTTCTATTATTGATAAGTAAGCCTTTAATAATGGCTAAACTTTTACAGTTTAGTGTTATCACTAGATGATGATCACATTCGCAATTGTGGATTCAGACTGCAACATAAACGTTCAGGATTAATGTTCAATGTTCGTGTTCCGCTTACCACAGTTCAATTAGTTTCAACTATAAAACGGGTAAACACATTAAGATTAGATAAGACAATATATCTGACACTTCTGGCTGAGTCATGGACTACGAAACGAATCACCGCAGCAAAGAGAGCAGAGCACGTCCCAGCCATTGCGCCGAGGGTATAGGAACGGCAAATTTTGGAAAGTTTCATCAAATTTCATCTTGATTTGAGCCGTCAACCAGCAATATGTGCCCAAAAGGAATCACCGATTTAAAGTTACTTATCCGCCAGGGTTCCGTTGCATAAAACTAACAGTTCAACAGTCTAACAGTGTTCAGTTGAATATTAACACACAGAATTTTGGTTTACTCAATTCAAAAATAAACTTACATACCATTCTAACAGATTTGTAGATTATCCGGTGGAATTTAGAGTTTGTAAGATTTGTAGTTGCTTGTCATTTTCACCACAAGAACAGTTTACTCTTTGAACTGAAACATTGAAAATTCGAACCCAGATAAAGTTTTCATATTGTTCCTTCATAAAGGTATATGGCTTAGGTTCCCTTCGCTGCTTGTTTTCAGCAGTAGCAACAGATTTCGTTTCGGCAGTATGTAGGTATGCGCTATAAACCATGCACTTTCTATTTGCTATTTTAGTATACTTGTTAGCCGGTGCTGGAATATATTGTGCAACACAAGGCTGGACGTACGAGGAGTCCTTCTACTTCTGCTTTGTTTCCATAACTTCGGTTGGATTCGGAAATCTGATCCCTGTCGGTAGCAACGGATGCATGCTGGTGATCAGTATCTTCTATATCGGCTTTGGTCTGATTCTGGCAGTAGTGGCGAATGATTTGATCGCAGTTTGCTACATAAGGGATCTGCATCAGATCGGCCGACGGATGAGCCGAATTGTCAGGAAAGACTGAAGCTGAAACTGAGAAAAAGCTCGACCTGCACTCTGACTGCCATGTGAAATAACACTAAATTTATTACGCTTATACGCTTATACTATTATAATATACCATACTCTAATTATTGTTTTGGTTAACCAAAACTAAGCTAAATTTGACCCAGAAACATCAGTTGGACAACTTCTAAAGTATGGGGTCAGCTGGAAACTGTGGTTGAATCGAAACCTTCTTTCGCTTTGTGCCACACCCCAGTCGCTTTCGCATGTAGGTGCCGTCTCCAACTCAATCTAAATTGGACTGGGGTCCAAGTCTGACACTCTAAAATTGCTGCTTGCGAGCCGTCATCAAGGGTCCTTATTGGGGCAGAGTGACCCACTCTGCTTTTGCCTGCATCGTGTTCACCCGTTGGCTCCCTTGAAATACTTAACAGCGGAAACAAATTTGATTTGAACCTTAATTTCAGAATTCAAGAGTTATACACAAATTGGTACATAGTACGCAACAGAGCTAATATTTTGCACATTGTTTTTTCCAGCATTGTAGTGCTCTGTGTCCGTGTATCAAGTGGCCATTTGATATTTGAATTCGCCCAAAATCAAAACTCAATCTAAATTTGTTGATTTTTGATTTTTATTCCCGTAACAAACCAAATAAACAGACTGCGCAGTTTTGATTTTTGATATTTTGCAGCTTTCAAAATCAAAAATCAAGCTGTATTCTGATTGGCTGGTACTTCTCAACTCTTACTGGCTGTTTTAAATGTCAAGTGATTTTGATAAGTCCTAATGCTGCATGCTGATTGGCTCAGATTTACTGCGAAAATAGCGCTCTTATTAGTTATTTTACATCACGGTATTTTGTGTCGAACTGCTGCGTGTTATTGACGTTGCATCCGCGCTGCTGCATTATAACGAACTGCATAAATGGAATTATGAATTATGAGTTATGAATTGATTTCCGGGTTTATCTAAAAAACAGAAACCAAAACGTATCCAAAATGAGGAAAGGAAAGCGGCATTCAGTCAAAACCTTTTTTCGGAGGTGACTAAAACCAGGATCGGGATCAGGATCAGGATCAGGATCCATTTCAGGATCAGGATCAGGATAGGGTGACTAAAAACAGGATCCATTTCAGGATCGGCTAAAAACTTCAGGATTCGACTTTGGGGCAGATCCTGAGTTCAGGATCGGTTGTCTAAAAACAGGATCCATTTCAGGATCGGCTTGTAACTTCAGGATCAGCTTCAGGATCGGCTTATAAGTTCAGGATTCGGCATAGGGGCGGATCCTGAGTTCAGGATCAGGTGTCTAAAAACAGGATCCATTTCAGGATCGGCTTGTAACTTCAGGATCAGCTTCAGGATCGGCTTATAAGTTCAGGATTCTGCTTAGGGGCGGATTCTGAGTTCAGGATCGGGTGTCTAAAAACAGGATCCATTTCAGGATCGGCTTGTAACTTCAGGATCAGCTTCAGGGACGGCTTGTAACTGCAGGATCGGGCTTAGACAGGATTCTAGATCCTAAGCTTAGTTTGCTTTCTGATTTAATTAATCTAGAACTAGCCCGAATTTGAATGTGGCACGGAAATTTGGAACGACGACATAAGAACTTACTTAGGGGGTGCAGACCCCCCCCCCAGACCGACAAAAAAGGGTAGACCCTCACAGCGAAAAGGAAAAAAGGGCAGACCCTCTCATCCAGAGAGGAAAACAGGGTAGACCCCTCAGCGATTTTTACCAAAAGTAGGTAATTTTTAACCAAATTTTAGCGATTTTGTCAAAAAATTTCTTAAAAATCGCTAAAAATTGTTAGTTTTTTACTAATTTTTGGTCAAAAATGTTCAAAATTCGCAATCTTTACTAACTTCGGGGCAGACCCCCTTAAAAGTTTGGTACTTTTCAGGGGTGGACCTCTCGCCAAGGTCGGGGTAGACCCCCCCAAAATCGGACCCCGTGTTAATGTATGACACGAACAATTATATAACGAAAAGCATTTCATCAACTAAAGATCAAAGATTTGTGGCTGAAACACAGATGCAGCTGTAAACCTTCATATGGGGGACTGCTAAATATATCAAAACTGAAGCACAAAACATTCCGTTGACTTCAGTGCAAAATTGCGCAATGGCAGAGTGCAGTAAGTTAATCACTAGTCACGTGATGCTTGTGCCAAGCCAAATGCGTAGCTATGCGAAATAACAGCTTTATTGTTATTGCCTGGTCATACATATAATGGAAATGCGGTCGAACTTACATTGTACGTTCAGTACGATTATGACTATGTTGATTACCTATTTTACCAGACACATCAAATGTCATTATGACGTAATTATAGGTAAGTAAACTTCTAAAAATTAATCTAGGTATAATGAGGAGTCCTCCTGGTTTCTCTCAAATTTAGACTAAAAATTTTCCAGATTTAGAGTTTTGTAAATGTAAATGTAAATGTAAAATATAAACTACAAAGTTTTGTTTGAAGCCTGAAGCGCTGGATCCGTCTGTCCTTCACGGTACTCAGTTCAGGACGCAACCTCTTTAAACATTAAAGACCTTTCAACCCTTCGGAACCCCTGGTTCCAGCAACGTCGTAAACAGAGGTCACAACAAAATATTATAATGATCGGTAAACTCTAAGTATTCGATATGTTGGACTGGTAGATAAGCACCGCCAGGATCAACAGGAATTAGGTCTTAGCATAAACATTGTAAAATCGAGAACGTATGACAATTCCATAGTATTGTAACAATAGTACGTAATAATTATGGTCTACCAGACCCTACCCATTGGAAGTTGAACATGAAATATACAGTAAATTAGGGCCCCAAGAAAAGAATAAAATGAATACTTTCCTTAAAATTTAGGGTAGGACTTAGCCGGGGTTAGGGTGCTCAACCTTAAAATAAAAAGAAGCGGATATTAGCCTTTCCATGCCCCACGTGTCCCCACCCACGTCCGGCGGTCGCTTGTCTAGACGAACGGGGGGTACGCCGGTAGCTAAGTAGGCCAGACCAGTGCTGCGATAACTGTTGAAAAGTTGAAATGTAGTGGGTTGAACGAAAATTCTGAAAGAATAAAGAATAAAGCAAAATTAAATCTAAACAGAAAAATAAACGAGCACGGAGCTACAACCAATAAATAACAGGTGTAGGTTAAGTTAATCAACCAAAGTAAGATGAAATTAGGTGTCAGTAATAGGTATTCCATCCTCATTTTTACGCAAGAACTTTCCGAGATAGAATTTGAGTTTACGTTTGGAGTATCCTTTAGAAAGCAATTGTGCATTTAGTTTAGATACCCTGGTTCTAAGGTCCTCAAGATAAGTGAAACGTTCATGGTATCTATTAAGTTCATTAAGATACACGTTATAGCAGCAACTCTCTGAAATAGTTCCTGTCAAATCCGGCAAGCAGACTACCTTAAAGTCGAAGTCATCCCTTTTGTCGTAGACTTTAGTTATAAACTTCCCGTTTTCCAATGTAATATTAATATCCAGCACGTTAGCCGAGTTGTTATTAATATTTACCTTTTCTAGTGTTAGGCAGTCAGGATAAATATCAGGTTTACTGTTATCAAATTCACCATCGTCGTCCGTTGCTGTAATATCATCAATGTACCTAAACATCTTTCTCAATCGTTTTAACTTAGTCCAGTCCTTTTCCTTTACACATTTCTTGAGAAAAGTAAATACATATGCATGAAGTAGCAAGTTTGCAATATAGGGTCCAGCATTAGTTCCCATAGGTATCCCAATTATCTGTCTAAAAACTAAATTTCCAACTTGAAAATAAGCATTATCAATGACAAATTTTAACATAGAAAATACATATTGTGCATCCTTAGCAGTAGGATTAGCTGCATTAGTCCATCTTGCATAGGCCTTATTAATAACCATTGCCCTTGTTCCATTCCCGAAAGATAACTCTATAAGTGGCTTAATTTCTTTCAAAATGTCTTCATGACGTAGGCTAGTATAAAGTTTACCAAAATCATAAGTTGAAATACTTTTAGCTTGTGACGTAAGATTAATTTTGTTAAGACAATTTAAAATTTCCTTGGAGCTATCAATTATCCAATAAGCATTAATGAAATGATAATTACGCTTAATAGCATTGCAATACTGTTTCTGTCTAGTCTGCACTAATTTAAATGCAGCACCTAAACTTTTTGACATTGGCTTAGTGCAACACTTAGCTCCAGCAATAATAGTTCTAAAACCAGTTGGCTTCTTATGAAACTTAGGTATAATTTGAATGAAAGGTAGACATTGATTTTTAATGTCCACGTTAACTTTGAGATAGACAGAATCCCTTGTAATATCCCTAATTACACTAGTATGGTCCATATTAGTGAGTTCATAAGTAGGGCTTCCATTTTGTTGGGTTTTAAGTTCCTTGATAATACAGTCCAAATAAAATTTTTTACATATGAATGCATAGTTTCCGGCTGCTTTATCCACAACGGTAATAACGAAATTTTCCTTAATTGCATTCATATAGTGTTTAATTTTACTCTTGTTTTTAATTTCATTGGACCCTCTAAAAATAGAATCGTTTAAATTATCGACTTTATTTTTAAACGCAATTTTAATACACTTTTTCCATTCAGAAATTTCATTTAGATTGAATTTATCAGGAAGCTTGTCAACCTAGCTATCCACACCCTTAAATATATTGTTTATGACTTCTTCCTTAGTAGATATTGTGCGAGGCCTATACTTGGTTGGTACCCTTATTTATAATCTCCCTGATTTCCATATCATCAATAAAATTAGTATTTCCAGTTACAATATGTTTGTGATAGGGGTCCACAAAAGGCGACCCACTACAATGACATTCCTTGATAGGGTTATTCAAGTCACTATCCAATAACACATTGGCGACCGTTTGTCTATAATTAAAGCGGAACTCGTTAGCAAATGGCTTATCGTATTGGTATACCACTTTTGGGTTAGCGCGATTTCTTTCTGCTTCAGGCCAAAAGTTAAGTAGCGTTTGATTTCTAAATACGCTTCTAAAATTAATTTTATCAAATCGTTTACAATAATCTCAAATAAGCATATGTTTGTTCGAATCCCTTTTATTTTCCTTAACACTTTTGTCTTGTAGTTTCCATTTACAGTAATCAAAGGCCAGGTAATCCCATAAATGCATTTTCCTATCCGCTAGGTGTAAGTACAGTTTACTTAAACTAGCATTATCAAGTCTACGTAGAGACGTGACCAACCGTCTTCTATTAGTGAAGGTATCTGTGTTGTAGGATAGATGCATATTAGATCCAAATATACCCGGATCAAATCCCTTATCTCGTTGACTAGAAGGTAAGTGTTTACCTCTACTACGTCTACGGTTTCTAGATTTAGATGGAAGCATATTACTAAGTACCGAACAGTTATAATTTTCTCCTGATAATTTATCATTAAGTCCATAGGGATACTTAGTTTTAAGTTTCTTTATCCAGAAAGCTTCCCTATTTTACCTTGCATGTAGTTCCTTGCTTTGGTCTGGGTTGTCTTCTAGTTTCTCAACAATTGTAGGCTCCAGTAAATAAGCACCCTTCCTCTACAATTGGGCAAGTTTTACAGTTCCTTATGCAACACTTTTTGAAGAAAGTTTTGAAGGGAAGTGTGGAGTTTCTCCCGTACCTAGCGTCCCAGGCCGGCAGGGATATCCCCCTGAATTAGGGTGAAGTACTCAAATAAATGTAAGTTTGCTATGATAAAGAGACCCGACTAGACAGGACAGCCAGGGGGCCAACTATCTACCTAGTACTAAAGGGTCCCGTGAACGTACAACTGAGCTGTAATGTCAATAAAAGTATAAGTTTATTCTCACTTAAATAATAAATTTAATCACTACCCTAATAAGTGACAAGACAAAGGTGAAATTTTTTCATATAGTGGTGACCATACTTTAACCTCAAATTTGGGTATTAGGAAGGTGCGTGAGCCTAAGCTTGACTTTTAAATTAAAGAGCCAAATCTGTTATAGCTAAAACGTACAATAAGAGCTGTAGTGAACGGTGTATCCATAAAGGTGAAGTTGTTGTAATGATTTCCTTGCAATGAATGTTGTCCATAACCTGAAAGATAAACATGACATAAACATACATTATAAATTCATTACACCAAAAACAATAACCCAATAACTATACAGAACAGATACTACGTCCATGTTGTCTGCCTAATAAATAACAAAAAATTCAGCATTGGGTCAAATACCCGGATAACAGGAGCATAGCTCCAAAATAGGTGACTTCAGCTCCCCGGAGGTCTCTAGGATGGGGTCTATCAGTGCACAGGTCCTACCCTGCCATCAAGACCCTACCCTTTATAGATATGGGTGCTGTAAGACAGCCCCGATCAGATAACATTAAAACATAAGAATACAGATAAAGATCGAAAAAACTTAAATGTTAGCACGATACATACCATAACGGTACATTTGTACGATAGAATTGCAATTATTACCTGAAAAAATATATGATATAAGTATAACTTTAAAAAGTGAAAAAGAGAGACCCATAACATTTTCTGTAACCATTCCGAGGGCGCACTAATCGAGTTGACCATAAAAGAAGTTGTATAATTTGAAAAATGAATTTAGGGAGTTTACCACATAAATTTGAAGAATATAGATAAGTATACGCGCCTAAGCGCTTAATGCCAAAGACAGACGGAGCGAGATGTACCAATGTACCCTCAAACCTCTAGGCATAAGCTGAACAAAATATGATGATCGGTAAACTCTAAGTATTCGATATGTTGGACTGGTAGATAAGCACCGCCAGGATCAACAGGAATTAGGTCTTAGCATAAACATTGTAAAATCTAGATCGTATGACAATTCCATAGTATTGTAACAATAGTACGTAATAATTATGGTCTACCCGACCCTACCCATTGGAAGTTGAACTTGAAATATACAGTAAATTAGGGCCCCAAGAAAAGAATAAAATGAATACTTTCCTTAAAATTTAGGGTAGGACTTAGCCGGGGTTAGGGTGCTCAACCTTAAAATAAAAAGAAGCGGATATTAGCCTTTCCATGCCCCACGTGTCCCCACCCACGTCCGGCGGTCGCTTGTCTAGACAAACGGGGGGTACGCCGGTAGCTAAGTAGGCCAGACCAGTGCTGCGATAACTGTTGAAAAGTTGAAATGTAGTTTCAACAAAATTTTTGTTTATTAACATAGTTCTAAGACATTTATAAAATAATTTAAAAGCTTTATGATTAGTTTTTGCTTTTTAGATAAACAAGGAAACCAATTCATAATTCATAATTCCATTTATACAGTTCGTCATAATGCACAAGCGCTGAAGCAACTTCAATAACACGCAGCAGTTCGACACAAAATACCGTGATTTTTAAAATAGCTAATAAGAGCGCTATTTTCGTAATAAATCTGAGCCAATCAGCATGTAGCATTAGGACTTATCAAAATCACGTGACATTTAAAACAGCCAGTAAGAGTTGAGAAGTACCAGCCAATCAGAATACAGCTTGATTTTTGATTTTGAAAGCTGCAAAATATCAAAAATCAAAACTGCGCAGTCTGTTTATTTGTTTTGTTACTGGAATGAAAATCAAAAATCAACAAATTTAGATTGATTTTTGATTTTGGGCGAACTCAAATATCAAATGGCCACTTGATACACGGACAGCTCTGCTACCGGAAAAATATATCCTAATTTCCTAAAACCAATGTCAGCATTTTCTGCGGTGCAATCAATCAAGCAATACACGGGTTAGCAATTATCTAAGGACTAATGTATGAGGTGTTTTCATTCAAATGAGCCTTAATTTCCTCCAAAATACACCACCTAATTCTCTGCAGTACTATAGCGTAATTTGCTAAATTTACTTAGCTGGCTGTTCTGCTCTCTATGATAGGGTCTGCTATCATCGTACAACTTTTATTTGGTGGCGGATTTTAACTCTGTGACAACTACTCGATACGTCATAGTCTCAATTGTCTAAATTCTTGCAAGTATAATTTAAAAGTGTTTTTCGAAGGAAGATAGTGAGAGTGTTCTTGAAATCTTGATTGGGATCTTTTTATGAAAGCCCCCCGGCCCAGATTCCGCAAAGCTTGATCAAATGAGCTCAGATTTTGTATGGGCATCGACCACGCAGAGTTCAAATATAACATTTTTGATTTCGCGAAATTAGATTTTTTCGATTCGTAAGGGAATGACCTTGGTGAATCGAAAACTTTTTGTTTTCGGTTTCGATGAAAAGTCGTTTACAAGTTTTTTCGAGGTCGCAGAACATTAAGCTCAAAAGCTCAAATCCGTTTTTCGATTCAGCTTTTCGTTGGCTCTGAAAAAGCTTACATCATAAGCTTAAAAGTTTAGCTTATACTGAGCTAACGAAAAGCTGAATCAAAAAACAGACTTTAGCTTCATGTTAGGCGACTCCGAAAACCCTTGTATACAAAACTAGAGCACAATCGAAGACAAAAACATTTCGGTTCACCATGCCACATATGTTCACATACCCGTGCCAAATTTAGGTTCATTTGGTCTAGTTTTGCGGAATCTGAGCCTAGCGGGTGGCTTTCTTGAAAAGATCCAATGACTGTATCAGGAATCACCCATTTGGGATCCCCTGCAAAATTTCAACATTCTAAGATTCGCTGCAATTTGTTTCCTCGACCTACAAATAATCTTCCAAGGATGTGATCTACCACGACTGCTGTCTGCTAGCGAAGAAAAAAGATAAGTTTAACGTTTTTAGAACTAAATTTGATTTAAATTAAGGTTCAGAGGACTCTTGCGCATGATTTAACAAGCGCTGTGGAAAATTAAGGGAAATTTATAACAAACAAAGAAAACTTTGCCGCTTCGATAAATTTGATGTTGAGTTTGATGTATATATCCATCTTCTAGCATACACTGAAACGACACTTTCGCAGCACATTGTCAAGAGTACAATACTATAAACTAGCATAAATTTGGGAAACTAACGAGTGAGCATGTAATTTATTGTTTGCAGCGAATTTCCAAATACACAAATCCAAATCCAAATCCAAATCCAAATCCAAATCACAAATATACCAATCGGGATGAACAAACTGAAACCTGGATGGTTGTTTGGTTGAAACTTTCATCTGGCGACCTTAATCCCCAAAGCTGCACGGATGCCCACTCTAAGTTGACACCTTTTGTTTTCAATGTTTACAAGTGCTCAGAACGATGGTGTTTTAGTTTAATACTGAGCTAGGCGATGCGATGTAAGCGCAGACTAGGTGTTATTGAATTAAGTATTGGTGCTGACCGGGTAGCATCATGGTGAATGATGTAACCTGCAGTTATGTCGGTGGAGAACTATTAATTGAAGTGCTGGCTTTTCCAAACTGAATGTTCTTAAACGTTGATCTGAAGTTACCAAAATTTTAATGGTCTCAGTAGAAATTGTGAAAAGAGAATGTGGCATTTGATTGGGATCAGGCATTGACATGGCAGGTGGAAAAGGTCCTTCTGTGTCTCTTCCTGTATCCCAATCCCGGTCTTATGGAGCACTATTTTACTAAGCTTATAAATTTATGAACAAAATTGCACATATAAAATCACATAAAGTTCAGCTAATGGTTGTATTTCCAACTTTTCTGTCTGAGTACTCGGCCTCCCTACCGACTCCTTTCTGCAGCCTACTTTTTCCGTTTTTAACCCTTCCGTGTGGGTTTTGTAGACTTCCGCCATCTTAGTCACTATTGATATGCGGGGGGCAGCCTCAGTCGCCAAATAGCACGGCTGTGGCTACCCTGGGCGTGACTGCAATAACCGTACGTCAGGACTGCTTGGGGATCTTGTTTTCTATCCTTGATCCTCGCCTCTCCGCTTCTTGTCTACGACTGCGGAGGGCAGCATAATAAAGGTCTCTCATGAGAACCTGAAATGCTGGGCACCAAGATAAAAAAAATAATCTTCCAAGTAAGCATTTTGTGTTAGTAAGGTACGTGAATTAGTTTAACAACAGTCCGATTCTCCGTGTGGCTCAATTTATATGGAAAAACGATTTGCATATTTGATTGAATTTGAAAAATCTTGAACAATTTGAACAATTCTTCACAATGCATCCTTTCCCTATGCAATTCTATGAGACGTAGGTTATGCTCAGCTATTCATTGCTTCAAGAAAATCTCCAACAAGTCACCTTATTACTTTCTCCATCGCCCCCTCTCACTTTGAAGTGCCAAATGGTGCAAATCTGGAACCTAGAGAATAATCTTAAATTCTTAATCCAACTATTTCGTACGGTTCTAAGGAGACCACCAGAGATTACCTGCCTTTGTTTCACCTACTTCCCATTATCTCTAAATGGCAAGGCATTGTCAGATTGTTACGATCTAGTAAAACAAAGCAACCTTAGGCGTTCACAATGTTTGATAAATTTTATCTTTCCCTCAAATCTTTCCTCAGCAGAAAAGTAAGGTTGAATGGGTAGTTGGAAGACATGTGCAGGAAGGAAATTATGGGGAAAGTGAACCGACGGCCGAAAACCGCCGGAAAACCGCATCTTTTCCCTGATTTTTGAGTGAGCTCTAAACTGATTGGATACCGACTATAATATGTACACGTGATTGGAGGTGGGGGGCGGGCGGCAACCCACACCCCACCCCAATCACGTGTGTCATAGTCGGTATCCACGAGTATAGGCTATCTTGACGGCATCAAGAGGTCGTATCGTTAATATTGTATTTATAAAACTTCGTTGGCGGATGCTTTTCACAACATTGTGTAACTCGATTCTGACACTAATTGCTACTGAAAACTCTTACATTCTATCCGTGTACGATGACACCCTCAAAACATTAGACGATAGCAGACTTAGCTTGCAGACAACCATTACGGCAAATGTGAAGGCATATCGATACACACTTTTTCGATTAAGGGTTCACTTTAAGGTGGTGATTCCCTTTGGTCACATAAAGTTGCACCATTATTACTCATTCATTACTTGGAGTTAAGAAGCCATTCTTATATCAAAATGTAGCTTGACATTTTCTCTTTTTAATAAATACAACGAAACTAATGTTGCTTTTCTAAAATATTTTTAACACATTTTAGAAGAAGTATAATTTTCCAGAATTTTTGCAGACTCAAGTAAATTTTTTCGCGAAACATCGGTTGTAGCATTCGATACCTCCATCACATAGCTGGGGACGATTTTTTATAAATTGTAAAATCACTCTTCGTTATAGAGAAATAAGCTGAAATGTGTGCGTAACCTGTATTTTGCCTACTTTTTCCAAGGTTGTCAGGCGATTACTTTAGCTAGAAAGCAGGAATCGGGGCAACTAAAAAATCGTCCCTGGGTATATTTGTGCAGAACACATTTGTTCAGTAGCAGACCTCCAACTTGCATGGTGAATGCTCCACAATCTTTGGAAAAAAATTGGTCGTGTTTTTGCAAAAACTACATTTTTTATGATAGCAGCCTACAGGATAGTAGTTGGAAGACGATCATGCGTCGGATAATTTGTCCCTGTGAGACCTTCAGATCGACGCCCTTAGTTTGATTTTACGGCGTGCGTAGTTCAAGAAATGTTGGATAATTTGATTTCTGCAAAAATGACAAGTTTTCGACGCCAAAACAAGAAAATCGGTTATATCTCACGGTAGAGAAAAGCTAGAAACTTACTTTAAAAAGCACAAATGTGAAGCTTAATGAGATCTTTCGAATGAATACAGTCATAGCTGTATAGCAGCTGGCAAACGTTCAGAAATTGGGAAAAACCACTCTGACCGGAAATGACGAATTTTTGGATCGGGGTTGCGCGAAGGGTGTTAGAACGCTAAAAGAACTTATTTCGGAAAGTTTCATCAAATTTCTTCTTGATTTACGCCGCCAAACAACAATATGTGCCCAAAAGGAATCACCACCTTAAGTTAAGACCTACAGTGTAAATTACGCACATAAGAGACATTTTGTGAGAAGTGTCACCAAAAATTCTGCTTAGCAGTAACCGAATTTAATTTGGAATTGGCGCAACCCCACCACAGGTGGATAAGGAAGAAGGGGAAGTGAGAAATTCCAACCTCGGCGAAGTCGCCCACAAGAAATCCCGAAATTTTTCCCGCAAGGGGTAAGAAAATTGTCCAAAAGTACGACTAAAAGAAGTTTTTGAAAGAAAGAAAATAACTAGCTTTTGCTGAAGACGTTGTTTCTGCGAAGAAACCGCTGTTTGTCGTTAAAAGGCGGCACAGATCGCTAAAAATTCGCTTCCACAAGGGTCAGTGACATTTTACCGCTGTTCAGTTATGGACCCGGGCCTAACTAAACTGAGACGAGACCAAAGTTACCGTTCTCGATTGATTGTTAGTGATTTTAAAGTTCTAAATGTACAAAACTGAGCATCTCGAGACAAACTGATTCGAAAGGTAAACCTGAAATCTACAGGGAGGGATTTATCACCGACAAGAGGAACCAGTTACTTTATACTTCCGGTAAAAAGGTATGTAATGAGATACCGAATGATAAATGTAATGTAATGTTGTGGCGTATTGATGAACTTTCTCTGGATTGAATAAAGTATATGATTTCAGGCTGCACAAAATATATACTTAATGTCAAAGAATATTGTAAAAAAGAAAAAAGTTGTCTTAATTAAAATTTTCTGCTTGCACTAATTAAAAGTAACAAAATTCAAAGAAACTAAGGACATTACTTCAGATTTTCAACTCGTGGGTATTTCTCGTCTCACGAACTGCTGCTATCCCAACTAGCACACTAAGTCCAGACTATGGGTAATTGCAAAACTCTGTAACCGTTTCCTGTTACTTGTGTGTTGTTGTTATCAGATGGATTGACTCAAAGTTATCTTCCTTGTGTCAAACCACTGTCCATTTACGGCAGGAATGTACTACAAGTAAATTTTTTTTTGCATGGTTGAAGAAAATGGTTTCTATTGTGGTCTACGTTTTGACGGTTTTCCCAATGCTGTGCATTACGTCCTGTGAACCCAGCTTCTCTGATGAAGTTAACATGACTGGCGGATTTTGGTATGTCTTAGCTAGTTAGTTTTGTACTTGTTAATACTGTACAAGCCTTTAGATGACAAAATATTGTTGCTGAATATTGTTTGCATTCAAGAAGGGTTTACAAGGTTTAGCGAGACAAAAAGTCTGCACATTGCTACAAGTCTGCTAATGCATTTTATACTCAACTATGTACTACTTAGAGCTCTGACCAGCATGTAACCATAACCATAACCATAACACATAACCAGCATGTATCACGCTGCAAATCTAGTTAAAGCATGTGACCATGTACTTACGGGTATAACATATAATAATTGTATACCCTAGCAAAATAGTAGATACATGAGCTGTCCAATAAAGCCTCGTCTGACAAAAATCTGCTTTAGCCCTGTAGTTTAGTTGTAGCATAGCCTTGGCTTTAGTTCCAACAACAATTTTTAGTCGTTTTGCCAAAATAAATTAAAATTTCAATGAAATACTCAAATTAAATAACTCAGCCAAGACATTTCAGTTCAGTTTGATTTTACAGGAACGGTACCCTGCTATCAGAACAAACCAGAGATGAACTGGACAGTTGTAATGCTGACCTGCAAAAGTACGAAAGCTATGACTACCTGCAGCAATTTTATGAACTTGATCTACCGAAAGCATCGAGGGAAAAGTACTCTCTGAACGAAGTTACTGAACTGTCACACAGGTGGTGTGGTCTTCTGATATACGAATTTACCAGTTTTTACCAAACAGTGGACATGAGGTTGGGAGTAATCTTTCCCATTTTTGGAATTGTTGGCTGGCCACTGGTACTAACTGTGCTGCGAGACGAAGAATTTCGGTCCGACATTAATTCACTGTTTCATATGGCTATTGTGACTTGTGATACACTTGGGATGCTGCCACTTTTGATTGTAGGAATCCACCATCACATATACAAAATTCGATTTGTCACCATGTTTTATGATTGGTTGTACTTAGTTCGATGGAACATGTCTACTGTCTTTACTAGCACCAGTACACTGCTTTTAGTTATAGTCTCGTTCTTGCGAGTAGTTGCACTATGGTTTCCATTAAGTTATAAAACTTTTGCTACTAAGCCGGTTTTTTATACCACCTTAGCGTTAGCCGTGGCCTTTTCCACTGGCACACTTATGCCGCTGGTGATGTTTGACTTTGAATTTCACGGGTATAGAGAAGAAATCGGGGAGTATCGCCTGATACAGAGCCCATTTCGCAGATCACAGCTTGCCAAATCACTTCTCATGACCAACACCATTGGTTTTGTAGTTGCTAGTATACTGCTGTTTATCACTTCGTTCATTGTAATACTGGGTGTAATTCGGGCATCACTAAGAATGAGGCGCTCTCAGTCTGTAACTGCAGACGATCGAAAACTGTATACCATGTCGCTTTTGTTACTGTCAATTAGCATACCATGGCTTGGATTTGCCATCTGTAATTTCGGCTATCGGTACATGCAAGCTGTGAAGGGTGGACGCAAGGCGGTTCGATATAACTTAGGCTACTATTTCGAAGAACTAAACTATGATACATTTCTCCAGCAAGCTGAGGGTGAACAGTTTGAAATGCTGATGAGACTACTCAGCCAAAGTATGTACATTTTCAACCACTCTAACAACTTCTATCTTTACCTGATGTTCCACGCCAGATTTCGATCTGTTTTCCTGGGAAAAATAGTTGGCCTGAAACGCTGGCTTACGGGGGACTCTGTGCAGAGCATTTCTGGGTCTGGAACCAAACAGCCACTAAACCGGTAGCTTAGATATCGGGAAAGTGTATGATTTAGAGTACAGTACAGTGAGTATGTATTATTTCTTTGCATGTTTTATCAGTACAATTGCCATCCTTGTAGTTTATGTATGTTGGTTTCACGAAATGTCTCAGTTAAGTGAAAGCACAACGATAATTAAAGAGAAGTTACATAGATACAAATAGTCAACATTTTCAGTCAATAAATCATGCAACAATCCGTTTTCTTTCTTAGGGCCTTTTCAAGAGTAGAGTAGAGCAGACGAAAGCTAAAGTTAACTCTTTTAACTCGTTCAACTCCACTCGAGCTGGGCACTTCCTCTATTACCTTCTTTCTTGATTTTAACTGTACTCTATCTACCCTTTTTTGAAAAGGGACTTAGTGCCACGCTCCTAGTTGTTTTGCTAGGAAAGGAAACCCTATTGTGCGTCGGCTCAACGGAAGAGAGGGGATTTTGCTCCACATATCCAGCAGACAATAATGGGAAACTTAAAGCTTTCAGACTAGGTAATTACTATTTAATTAGCATTATTTGGTATTATTCACCGTGAAAAATTCACCATTGTTCTAAGAAACATCGCCAAAAATGAATGTTGCACCAAAAGTAGATGATAAGAAGTGTATGACACGTGACTCTTCCTTGTGTAATTGGCCTGTCATTCACCTATCAAGTCATGCTCTTGGGTATAATGTTCCTAGCTTGTAATCACTTTTCAACTCACAGTCTTTATTAGTTCCACCACAATTTGATGTTACTATGTTAATAAACACACTTTACTGCTACCAGAGATGAAACCGAGTCACCGGGTCACCGGGTCAGCGGGTCAGTTCGGGTCACTATATGGACCGGGTCACCGGGTCACCGGGTCAGGAGCTCTGACCCGGTCTTGACCCGGTATTTTTGATTGGAGGAATTTATTTGCTGTTATAGAATATTTTTCAAAGTTTTACCAATTTTTGCCATCTGAAAACTTCAACAATTACTCAAAAATAAGCAATGGAAATATTCTTAACTTAATCGTGTAGTTTTTTAAATGCTTGTCGCTGTAGTAGTGTCCTCATAATATTTGTAATGTCCTGTCAAGCTTAGATCTAAGTTTGAAACTACAATGCTTGTTTTGAATCTTAACTAAAAAATGAAAACTGTTACATGGGCCCTGAGAGTCTGAAATCTTTATTTTAAAATCTAAAATTATCCATGCTCCATTACTGTAAGTGACTTATTTCTTGCTGCTACTAACTTTTGGTGGGACAGGGTCAGACTGTGGGTTTCAAATCTCTGTAAGAAGGAAAATGTCAGCAAAACAAGGTTTACGGATTCACTTTGCATTTTTTGCAATTGTTATGGCATACTACGTATCTTCAGGAACCAATTGTGATTGATTTTATTTCATATTCTCTGAATCCCAGCCATACGAAAAAATATACATACATAAATACATAAATACATACATAAATCATACAACTAAATGAAATATTTTACTAAAATATATTATAATGATAAAACAGAAAAGTGCTAATTTGAAGCCCTATGATTAGAATTAGAAGATGTTATGACTTTGACAAAGTATTTTGTTCCAATTTGTTTCATTCAAAAAGTTATGTAGTTTACTTCACATTATTGAGTTATTGAGTGCAAAATCGTGCAAACCTTTTTGATTTTTTCCGGCTACTTACAGTATTCACTTTCCAATGCTACTACTTTAAGGAAAGCAAAACCTTTGCCCAACTTGATATTCTAGTCGTCAAAAATGTCCAAAATGGTAAAAAACACTCACCGCACCCCAATAAAGTATTTGTAATTTTTTGCAAGCTTAAACCTGAATTTTCAAAAATACCGGGTCACCGGGTCACCGGGTCAGGGGTCGACCGGGTCACCGGGTCACCGGGTCAGTAAATAGTGACCCGGTTTCATCTCTGACTGCTACATTGTTGCCTTAGTTTAGTACCCTGCGTAACAGCAAACAATGTGCACTTCTATTCGTCGAAGACACAGCAAAATAATCAAGATCGAAAAGACAAATATTGCAATAGGCCTTAAATGAAGTTTTTTTCTTTTTTGGCAAGTGGCCCAGCATTTCTATAGTGCTTCCTGAGCACTGTAAAACGCCACTCTCCGCAGACCGTTTCTAAAATACGGACAAGAGGCGGAGAAGCGAAGACCACGGATAGAAAACATGGTCCCCAAGCCAGACTGCCGTGCGGTTATTTCAGTCACCCCCAAGGCAGCTTCAGTCGTGCACCGACTGGAGTTGCCCCTCGCTTGACAACAGTGACGAAGACGGCGGAAAACTAATTAGCTTGCTCGGCAGACTTAAATGAAGTTACTCTTGCAGCAAATTGGGCTGTTGTACATTTTACGGGGACAGAAACCCCTGCAGTGCGCTAATTGCCTTTCTTCCACTTAAGTCAAAACTCAGAGACAATACAGAACTGAGAAGGGTATGTCAAAGGCAATGACCTTAACGACTGTCCCCGTAAAATGAATAGGCAAGTGAAATCAGTCCCCGCATACATTATACTAAATGGAGTTTAGGAAAATTTAAAACTTTTGTTAAGTTAAGTTAATAGTTTTCAACACCGAAATTTCAATTTATTGACAAATTTTTATATTTAAAATGATTTTTAAAGTTTTATATTTTAATTCACTTTTAATTTGACGTAATAGAAAAACTAATTTTAAAATGACATTGCTATTTAATAATTAAATCTTAACTAATATATAAGTTTTATAATGCAGAATGCAGAGAAACAGTCACTTTTTTCAGTTGTATGGAAATTTTATGATGTAAAGTTTTGATTTTATTTATATAGACATTTTTAGTGCATGTTCCTTGAAAAACAGGATTTGTGTAAGTTAAGCATGTCGTTCGTTTCTCAGTGTAATTATTAAAATGTCATTTTCATAAAGTCTATTTAGTGTGCGGGGACAGATTTCACTTTTCTATTCATTTTACGGAGTCAGTAGTTGAGGTCATTGTGTTTGACCTACCCTTCTCAGCTCTCTATTGTCTCTGAGTTTTGACTTAAGTGGGAAAGGGCAATTAACGCACTGCAGGGGTGTCTGTCCCCGTAAAATGTACAACAAAATGTAAAATGTTGTTAATGTTGCAAAAACAATGGAATTCTGTAAAACCGACAAGAAATTATTAGTAAAAATCAACAGCTACAAGTGTAAAATATGGAGGAGCTAGGGATTTTAACCACTGAGCTCACGCCCCAAATTTTACAAGCGGAACTGTGCGCAAGAACGCTGACCTACGACTGCGGGTGGAGATATTTAGTCCAGGCGGCTCTCTACCACCGACTTGCCTCGCCAAGGGGGTAACGGATAACTTTTGGGGGACGCCACCGGGGCGCCTAACAAAACTGGGGAACACACACACGAAATAGACTCAGAAATAAGTCAGCTCCGGGCTAATCCCAGAGCTCTACCTAGCTAGGAAACAAAGATCAAAATTAGTTAAAGCGTAGTAAAAATAATTAAATAAAGTGGACGAAAGACAACTGGCGGATTTACTGGTACAACACAGGGCAAAGTTATAACAGGAAAGTCCGTCCGGCGATATCCAGACAAGACAGGCAAATTAAAGCGGGCTACCCGCACAATAACGGAAAAAGGGCACTAAGGGAAGCACAAACAAAGGGGAGGGGACCAGCAACAAATCGGGCAATGGAACAATACAATAAAATTGGGGAAGGGGAGTTAGCAGGTGAAGTTAGACCCAGGGGGAGGGAACGGGGGCAACCCCGCTAGTTAGGCCGGAAAGGGAAGGGGGAAAGATTAGCAATAAAAAAAGGAGAAACGAATTAAAGGGGGGTTAGGATCAAAAAGGGGGTTAAAGAGTGTGAGTTGAAAGGATTTTAAAAGGAAAAAATTCGAAAACTAAGAACTCACTCTTTGGGTGTAGAAGTGGCAAAAGGCGGGGCCCCAATCTCAGACACCGACTGCTCCGTGACTTGACAAAACCCCCAACTGACAATAACAAGTCTGAGTCAGCATTGAAAAAGAGACAAACTGGAATAAACCAGTTTTTGTCAGCGTCTGCTGACGTGCATGATCTGTCTTTGCAGACAGAACATAAAAATTACAATAATTACATAAGGGGGAATTTTTAGAGACCTTTCGGGAATTTTGGGAGAAAAATGGGAAAAGGCGAAATGTAGATATTGGAAAGGGGGGTGATAGCGCAGTCGCTATCACCCACATTACACAAGTGCGTAGTGTGCTCATTCCTGCAATGTGTTGTGCTTTTTAAATTAGTCGCATCGCAAGACTAAAATGAATAATGATATCGTTACGGCGGGCTTTGCACGGCTGGGAGCCTTAAGCCCGGTTTACACTAGGGCACCATGCTATCCATCAATAATTCCACTGGGTCGTCACCGGGGAACGGTCAATCGCCTGCGGTCCACGATATAGATTTGTAGCCAACAGAATCATGTTTGTTCGCGTATTTTTGAAGATTGAACGAAACTTGTAGACAAGAGTAGATAATAGTAAGAGTAAGAATCTCTTACATTAGCATGTATATATCATGCAAGGTACATATGCTTGGTTCATTAATTCGGCCCCCCGCAACTGCCGGAGGGGTTCCACTTTGCACTAATTACACGCTTTCATATAAGCGTGTGTCTGCTCGCTGATTGGCCTATTAGCCTAAGGCTTATGGTAGGTAATTTATTAGTTATTTTAAATAATTAATTTAATTACTTATTAAGCTAATTAATGGCTTTAATTAGCTTAATTATATGAAAGTTTGTAATTAGTACAAACTGGAACTCTCCTGAAGTTACGGGGGGTCCCGAGTTAATGAGTGGAGCATACCTAGCATAATTTCTTCATGCTAGTGTAAGAGTTTCTTAATCTAATGATATTTCTACTTACTCTAATGCAACCCGGACAAGGTGCAAGTCCTGTCGCCGCCAGAGGCAAGGGGTAATGAAAAATTGGGCAAGGAGTAAGCAAAAATGGCGGAAAATAGGTATTCGCACCAAAATTCCAAAACATTTCCGGCTTCATTTTCACTAAACTTTCCTATTTTTTCCAAAAAATCGATGAAAAGTTTAGATTTTTTTCTAAAAATTGGCAATTTTCTTCCATTTCTTTAAACATTTTGAGTTTATATTACTATTAGCGTTTATTTATGCTTATGGTAGAAGCCCTGCTCGAAAATTTTGGTTCGAGGTACAAGCCCCCTCAGAATTTTCTTGGGAACAGCCCTCCCCAAGGATCCGACCCTATGTTAATGTATGGTTCAAACTGAAAAAATACATGTTTAAACAAATAAATAACATGGTTCCTTTAACAGTAAAAGTTTAAAGCCTGCAATCCTGATGATAGTCGCTGGTATTTTTCATTTTCTCCTTTTATTTGTCTTTTGTGTTTTTCTACTTACGTTTCCCTCCACACCCCAGTCCCCCTATGACGGCGAGTGTTCCTTTAGCCGTATTGTTTTTGGTCTTGTTCTCGTGTGATCTTATCGGGTGGTGTGGGCTTGGCCTGGAGTTTTTAGAAGACCGGTAGTGATGGTACTTGGTTGGTATGGGTGCTCTTAGCCGAGGGGCATCCGCCCAGCGTCCGGGGGTTGGTCCGGTTGCACAGTTTGGGATTTTTCCCATGGTGATTTGGTTTGGAACTTTACGGCCTGGAGTTTGAGAACTGTTAAATTTGCTGGTTTCAAGTCGGTTTTGTTATTATTGTTGTGAGCACCCGGTTGTGTTGTCCATTACCTCGTCCGTTCCCACTCACCCTTTCCCTCTGTGTGTCTAATTCTTGTTCTATGTTGTCCTTCTACCTATGTCGGCAGTATAGTAGAGGCATTTCATGGATTGAATTTTTTCCTCCTACTCCCACCCGCCCCTTATCGGGTTATGACGTCACCACCGTTTCTAATAGCCTAGTCTTGAGTTATGTCTTTCCTTACCACCCCTCTGAGTTCTTCCCCCGGGGCTTGGGACCCGGCGTCGGCCCGTTAGCGGTGTTTTTGGGTTTTTTTCATATTTTTTATTTTTTTATGTTTTTCTGTTTTCTAAGCGATTCTTTGCAGCCAAATGTATACTCTATATACAGTAGTCCTGAAGAGGACTGTTGGGATAAAACAAGCACAACAAACAATACTAGACATAGGTTACATATATCCAAGGGAGCCGCACTTACTCCATCTGCCAGCACTTTCCGTTTAGGGTATAGGTAGGGAAAGGTCTATAGTTTGAAGTATTGAATCATTTTATTCTCAATATTCCTGAGTCCTCGGTTTTCACCTGACTTTGTATTTCCCGTTTTCAAAACATCCTTGAAATCGTCTGGGGTGTAACTATTTAGGTTTTTGCTTACGCCTTTATGGGAGACTTTATTTGTCTTTCCAAGCTAGAAAGGTTTTACTGTAAAGTGCTATAATCCCATCTCCGGTCTATTCTTCTTTAAATAACCCAGATATTCGTTTTTGGGAAGGATCTAGGACAAAGAAATCTTTAAGGGTCTTTTGCCACCTACTTTCATTTATTACTGGAACGCAATCACTTAAATTTTTGGAAGAGCATGCGAAATAGAGGGAGTCGGTGTCCATTTGACATAGTTGGAAAGTTTCTTGCCATAAATTGGGTTTTAGGCAGTCGTAGTAGAACTGTAACATCCTAAGCTTATCGTTTTGGTAAACGAAGAACCCTACTAACTCAGGAAGTCGGTAAACAATTTTAGCAGATTGAACCTCATAAATCACATATCCTAAATCATCTAATCTTCTGAATCTCCACCCATTGACTTTCCTACTAGACCCAGACCTTTGATAATAGTTTACTTTCTGGTGTTTCCCTAAGTTTGTAATAGTTCGGCCATAGTAAGAATTTCCCAAAATTTTAAACATTTCCCCCTTGAGTGCTAGATTCGGGTCGGAATCAGGTGCAGAACGATGGTAAGTAACTTCATCTCCAAGTTCTTTGAAACATGCTTTAGGTTTGAACTCAATTGCCTGATCTATCTTAGTAACTTTTAGTCCGTGTGTTTAGATACCACTTAATTAGAGGAGTAGCCAGAAGAATTTTCCTTCCAAAGTAGCTACTAATTAGACTCCATGTAGGCTGGTTCATAAGACCATTCAAATAGCAAAACGTTTTCATATGATCTCCAATATCCTCCTTAGAAATTTCTACATTTTTGAAGATGGAGGTAATCTCAGCAAAATGTTCTTTATGGTTCTTTAGGTACCTCAATATCCACCTTAACTAGTCCAAAAAGTCTATTGGCCTGAATTTTTATAACTAACTGTGCAAATGTAAGTAAGGACCGACCTTTTCTTAGGAAGATTGAAGTGTTCCTCCATAAATTCTTGCATATCCGGGGAATCTTTCAGGTCTTTATCAAACTCGCACTCCCATTTTCAATCAATCCAAACCCCACATTTTTAATTGCCTGGGAGTCTTCCAGTTCAGTTCAGTTTCAGTTCTTTTATTTCTATCCTTCATATCCTGATTTCTATCTAATTGGCACCCATGACCGAGGAAATAGCACCCATGAAATTGTAAAACTAAATTGTTTCCGGAGACCCACCCATCAACTTTAGATTTCCCTATTCCTTTTTGTCCCCCATTGTAAGCATGTTCAACTCGAACCCCCATTACCTTTGCCATATACTGTAGCCACATAGCCTCCTTGCCCCTTGTTGTAGCCGCCTTTAGAATTTCCCATCTTTAGTGGGCGCCGAAACCAAAATTTTGAGCAACTTTGAAACCATTTGTAATTTCAATAACTCCCGCCTCATGATATCTATGAAACACTAAGCTCGGACCCCCGACTATATTATCCTTTACCAATTTATGCCAATGTTTAGTGAATTTATTGAAAAAGGAGAGGATCGTTTGTTTAGAAATTTTATTCATCATGTGTTTATATGCTAGACCAGGTAGAGAGATTGCCCCACTTTTAAACATATCAAATTCCATAGTTTTCCAACAGTCTACCATCTTTTTGGTTGCTTGAAGGAATGGCCCTACATCTAAGTTATTGTAGCAGATTAGAAGATCCCGCACAGTTTTAGATTTGTATTTTCTCCATGCTGATACAACTACTTTAAAGTCCTCGTCTGAAATTTCTTGTTGTTTAATTGTTGAATAACGTACATCGCGGTGGGGAAATCCTTTGTCTAAACTCTCGAGGGAAGTGAAGGCTTCATAGGGAAGGCACCTTTTTGACCCTCAATTTTGAAGCTCTTTAACCACTTATTGTAGGAATTCCCAGCGGCCAAAGTAGTTTGTAATATCAAGTAAGAACAATTTTGGGGTAGAGAGGACCATATAATTATTATTCTTTTTGACTGTATAATTGATGTCTTGGCCGTGACAATGTTTTATAAGATTCATATCGAATTTTCCAGAGTTGAATCCTTGCGTTGGTAGAGCCTTAAGCCATTCCTCAAATTCGGCCAGACGTTTCGCGTGTTCAGCTAGTTTGGATAAGGTATACTCATAAATTTTCCTAAGAAGTTCACAGGCCTTATCGGCCTTATCTCTTCCATATAGTCCTTCATTCGGACCACCAAATCATATTGATCCCCAGTGGTTATTATGCAATTTGGAGTTTCACAACCGGGGACATTTGAAGCAACAGATTCTGATCCAGGAATAAGTTCTTTTTCGTAAATCAATTTGAGTCCACTTTTTATGTCAGTCGGGTTAAACATACTTTCGAAATCGCAGGCTATCTAAAGGAATGGTACCATTCTGGCACAGGAATTCCTAAAGCCTGACCAAAACTGCTTGGAACCGAACTGTGAGCGCTTGTCCTAAGTTAACCTTTGAAGTTAGTCTATATAAAGTATATATTTCTAGAAACCTCAGGAGGAGGAGAATCCGGTAAAACCATCATATCCGGTCTACATCCGGTTACCGGATGCCAAATCGATAAAACGCTTCAGATTCGGAAAGAAAATGCTAATTAATTCATACTCTAGCATATTGGTCCTTGGCCCAAGACATCTCCAAAAATCCGGTTACATCCGGTCTATGTCCGGTAACCGGATGTCTAGGTCACAAAAACTGTACAGCAAGATGAGTAGGTCGTACAGTTTCGCTGATTGAATTTTTAGATTCAGCGGATCGGAATTAGTCTATATACGAAGTTTTGTCCAATTTGGACCAAGATTGCGTGATTTATGGTCGCATATATATCCGGTGCGAAAAAACCGGAAAAATCGGTTTTTCCGGTCTGGTGCTCGGAATCATGAATAAAAATGTTAGTTTTTGGCACAATGAACTACAAGGCTACTTTCATTTTACCGGTGTCAAAGTAATCGAATATCCGGTCGATTTCCGGTTCTGAGCTTTGAAATTTTAAATTTCACGGGCTATTATCTCAGTATCCGGTTGGTCCGGAAGTCAAATTATTTCATTAAAATGATGATGATGTTGATGATGGTTTGTCTATCCCTAACAAGCATCAACCTCAAATTACTACATATCTGCTGACTGCTGAATTACTGCATATCTACATGACACTGCATTGCTAAATAAAACGTCACCATCTGAACTTTCCGTTACCTGCTCCTGTTCAGCGATGACCTGTGCCTTTCCTTTCGACGCGGCTTTATATCTTCCAGTCTGTCTTTTCTTGCGACATGCTCTTTCAATATGTCCTTGAACACCACAGTAGCGACAGTCGACTTGAACCAGCATTCTTCTTGCCTGTTATTCTTCCCATTGGAGCGAAAACAGACTTTAGCTGAGGACGAAGAATTTCGAGCATTTTCCGTCTTTTTGATCACTGCAAGTGTTCACGGAGGATTGGAGTTAGTCGCCGTAGATGACCCCTTTTCTGCGATTTCCATAGCCTGAGCCAATTCGAAGGCCCGATCCAGAGGCAAATCTCGTTTTGCGAGAAGACGTTGCTGAATAACCTGGTTAGCAAGTCCACCCACGAATCGATCCCGTAGAGCCCTGTTCAGAAATTTTCCGAAATCGCATCTTTACGCAAGATGTCGCAGTTCGACAAAAGGCGACATTTTCTCCAGAACATTGATTACTCTGGTTGAAATTGAAAGTTTCTGCGATAACCAACGGTGGGGGGTAAAATGTCTGGTCAAGGCATCGAGGACCTCTGGATATGGAATGTTTTTGGTTTTGTGGGGCCACCAGGTTCCGTAATAGTTGATAAGTTCCACTGCCCATACCTGAAATTAGTGTCATTTTCTTTTTTGTCGCCGTTAATATCATTGAAAACGAAATAGGCTGGCACCCATTCAGCGTAACTGTCCAGTACTCCGTGTCCGGGTCGAAGACATCCAATTCCCCTTTGATAGGCATAATTCCTTTTCCAGCCCGCCAGATGTACAATCTCACAACGCAACTGAATGGCTTCTTATAACCAAACTACTCAACATTAGCATAGGATCAAAAAGCAACAGTTTTTAACTATTTTTATATGTCTGTAAACTCCATGGCTTCAGACGTTGCAAACTTATCGCAGTTTGAACATTTCCAAATTTGAGTGAATTTATTGAAATTTTTAATAAAAGAGAAGTGGTTTTCATAAATATTAAGGGCTCTTATCCTTGAATGCTTTCCCAAACGCCGTCGAATTAACTTTGCAACAACATCTGTAATTTCCTGATCCCTCTCATGATTCCTGATTAGGAGTTCATTGAGGTCCTCGGGTTCTTTTCCTGCTTCTTCAACTGTGGGTCCGAGTTCGCAAACCATAATGGCGACGCCAAGTTTTTCCAATCCAAATCCTCTAAAGTAATCCCATTAACCTCTTCCCCGGGCTTAACCCATTGATCGATTAAATCGTCAGTTTTTTCCTCCAATGCATGAAGCTTTGATCCAAGACCTAGAGCGAAGCATCTAAATAAACAGATTTCGTCATCATAAGGCCTTCCTGACTTTTGATTCTTTTACGAGAGCACTTAGGCCTAGATTATTTTGTACGTAGTCTGGAAGCTATCTGGCTCCGACCACTGCATATGAAATCAATTTATTCATATAGAAGCAGACATTAGTAATTTGGAAGACGGTCCATTTAGTATTTGGGCGCTGTTGTCTAACCCACTCCAATATGTCTCCCCGGTCCAACTTGTAGAAGATTTTACTTAGATCCCCTTCATTCGAAATATGAATTGGTTCGCCAAAATACCGGTTATTTCCGGAAGGGTAGTAGTACTTGAATTCCCCGTCTTCAATATTCCTAAGTACAAAACCGAAAGAAAGGTTAAATTTGAACTGCCACCTTGGCAGCTTGAATAAAATCCTGATAAATTCTTTAATCCGAGACGTACTGTCAATTCTGAAATTATTCCGATTTTGAGTGCCCGAAGAACAAAGTAGTGGGTCCTGATCCTGCTCCAATTTTCCCTGTAAATTTGGGCAGGGTCGAAGGGAGATCCACTCCTAATCAGCTTGGGGGCAATTTTTGTGGGAACATTAAAGAAGTGTGTTTGTCTATTAAGGGTCTTAGGGTCTTGCATTTTGGAGCCTCCCGATGTGTCCTCAAATGTCCTTGATACCCCTTACAAGTCCTATACTTAAACCCGCACTTTTCTGTTTTTATTTTGCTGCGGGGAGGGGGCCCATTTTTCGAGTTCACGCCCCCACTCGACCTCTTCTCCGCCCACTTGGATTCACCCCCACTTTTTTGGGCTCCCCCCCTCACTTACTATAAGGTGCCCAGAAAATGGCAAATTCTGACGATTTTTGGTCAAAATTTACAAATTTTTTCCGGCTTCACCGGAATTTTTGTTCAAAAATCGTCGATTTTGGTACTCAAGCTCAATTTTTGAACACTTTTTGGCATAGTTATAGCAGTATACATAGGTTAACGCGGGGGGGTCTGGGGGTGGGGGCTTGGACCCAACCCGGACAAGGTACAAGCCCTATCGCCGTCGGGGACAAGGGGTAGCGAAAAACTAGCCAAGGGGTAACCAAAAACAGCCGGAAAAAATTAGTTTTTATAGTAAAATTTCAAAAAATTTCTGGCTTCGCCGGAATTTTTTGGCTAAAATGTTTAAGTTTTCGGGAAAATCGGGCAAAATTTTGAAATGTTTTTCAAAAATTGAAGATTTTTTGCAAATTTTGACAAAAAATGCTAATTTTAATAAAATTAGCGTTAATTTTTTGGGAAAGTTTTACAAATTTTTTCTGGAGGTACAAGCCCCCCTGAAAATTTTTGTTCAAGGTACAAGCCCCCTCAAAATTTTTTGGGGACAAGCCCCCCCAGGACCCGACCCTATGTTAATGTATGGCAGTATATGTAGAAAATAGGCTTTTGTTACTGTATTTTTGGCATTTTCAGTCTGTTTTACCCCCCTCCCCCAGTTTTCGACCTCCCCTCTGGGCCTCCCTCCATCCTCCCCCCCCCCACTTTTTTCGCCTAAAATAAACCCAGCCTTTTACATTCATAGGATGGCTTTCCGTTTGGGTGAGATTTCCAAAATGACGAGACAAATTATGTTTCTCTGTGAAAATCCTTTCGCATAGTGAACATGGAAATACAGGCTTTGTGGAATGTTCTAGCTTGTTATGATTCCGAAGTTTGGATAAGTTAGTAACTGTTTTATTTGGCAGTGAATTCAAATTTGGCAGTGAGGGATTGAACTCTTCGTTGGAATCGACACTTCGGGAAGGGATTGGGCGTAGGTCCAGAACTCGTCTGAACCAACAACATCCTTGCCGTCCCACTCAGTTTTTATGAAGGGCAAGTGCTTTGTCTCAAAGAGACCTCGTCATTTGGGGATCGTCTTTTCAAACCCCACTTTCGATAGCGGTATTAAGTTTAGAGGTGCCAGTCATGATTGAAAAACTATAAGATTAGAACTACTTAGCTAGCGTTTTATGGACTTTGTCGGTTTATGCCTATTCCTTTTATGTGATATGCTAGGTCACAAAAGTAGCAACTGTTTATATGTACTTTATCACCATATGTTTCTATTAACTCGCACGCTTATACGCACCTCTTGTGTTATTAACTTTGACTGTTTATATGTACTCTAGTCGTTGCTTTTATTGATTTCAAAATATTGAGCTTATATTGATTCCGCTAAAATTTATGAATTGCTTACTAATTAGTTTTTAATCAGTTTTCTGGCGTTTATATGAACTTTTATAATAATGAAGGTATTTTCACAAGGTCAATCGTTTATATGAACTTTGCTCGTTTGATCTACTTCGCTGTTATTTAAGTATTTATTACCTGTATATCCAAAATCTTTGTAATAGTTTCAGAACTCCAAATAACCGACCGCTCTCTGCGAGTGCACTAGTCCAACTGACATAGTACTTGAATTTTGGGCTCTTATATACCTTTTCCAATGCCCTAAGGGGGTAATTATCGTTTTCCTGACTGTAGAGTAAAGTACCGACAGTGGAGGTAATCAATCAATAGTGACAGTGGTATCAAGGGACGGCAGATGGTGAGCGGGGATATGGTACAAAATAAAAGTTACGGAAAAATCCGTAAGGAGAACATCTGGCAAGCGTAGAAAAGTTTGGCAAACGTGACAAAAAAGGAGTAAAATTGTCTGGCATCGGTTTCGGGTCTCAGGAGAACAATAATGTTTTGTAAGTTTTCTGGATGTAAATTATGTGCTACTACAACTACTATCCGTTCCACCGGTGCCTATTGACTACTCACGATTTGCTGGCTTTCAAAATTAGATAAATAGCACGTTCATACACCCTACTTTTGTCAAATTCAAGCCCCGCATTTTAATTCCTACGAAGTATGGTTCAACTTATGAATTCATGGTTACTAACAAATTTTCATTGACTCAATTTCATTTAATGAAGGAATCCTACATTATTTCGTTCATTCAAATTCGATGTAAAACTAAACAAATCCCAGTCAGTTCAGTTTAGGTGGATATTGAGGTGGATTCTGCAACGAACCATTCTGAGGGATTAGTTTCCCGAAATCGGAGGTGCATTGCCTTTATCAGCTTCGTTCAAACCCAACTTAGCACTAGCGTCATCGCATGATTTGGCCTCGGCAATCTAGAATAGAAAAATATAAACAATATATGAACTTTTAATTTACTACCAATTTTATTCGCTATTAGTTCACGGCATAGCATTATCTGTAAAATTATTCAAAACTAGATATAGTTGACTATTCAGGGTCCTTTTTCAGTGTACTTTTTCTAGTTATGCAGAAGAGTTAGTTGAGCGGTTAATAACATCAATTTAGTAACGTAATACTTCAGGCGGAATCCCTATTGTCCAAAATTCTATCAAATTCCTGTTGGTAAGAAATTGCGTACGATCTACTATAGCGTAGCACCACCAAATCTAATCTAAACGGGTTTATATGTTAGCTGACTTGAAAATATGGGTGTTCTGGGTATATGACTCCTGAAGATAGTAGGACGCCTCCACGGCCCCATCCATTATTTGGATTAACACTAATAGTTGAGTGAATGGCTGCACACCCGGCACGTTTCTAGCCACTACTCCGGAAGGGAATGGCCTTTACTTCATTTTAAATGTCCTTACATGCTTCTCAATGCTTACAAAATGTTGTGATGTCAGTCTCTAATATAGCGTTAAAATTTTATTGATCAAATCCGTCCTTATTTATAAGATTCTCCTCTACCAATTTTATGACAGAAGCCGCATTTGCGTTCCACGGGCTTTGAAGGCGGTTTGGGAAGATATTTTGTTCCTCCAACACGCCCAACTCAGTCTTGTCGGTTTGAGTTGACTTATTAGCTGTTTGAATGGTATTCTTCGGTTGACGAGGTTTTGTGGCCCAATAATTGTTCCTACGACTCGTACGAGAAGTTGCGGATTTCATCGGGGAACCAAACCACTCCTCATCAGTTGAAGTCCACTGAAAGCTGACGGTATTTGCTAATCGGCAGATTCCCTAAGTTCTATCACTATCTGAAGCATTACTACAACCGTAGTAGTTGAAAGTTAAAAGAGGTTAATCAGGCATCATAATAAAAACATACATTCTTGATCCACAGATTAGAACGACTGCCACCAAGCCCAAAACTGCAAGATTTGCGAATAAGCTCATACTAGATTCTTGGTCATAGAATTTCTTCTGCGGCAGATGGTATGAACTTGACTCACGTTTTTAAACATTCAAAATATGCGATTTCTAACAAACAAATGGTGACAAAAATTTGTTACATCAAGTAACATCCTGTTGATACAGGAAATTTGATTAGTTATCCTTGCAGGTAATTACTGTGAAACTTTAAAAACTAATTAATAACACTTTGTAATTGCTATATGGTGGAAAGAAAAGATATTTCAGATACCAAATTTACAACTTTAAAACAAAAGTACGGTTGAAAGAAAAGAGATTTAAGATAAGAAATTTACGACTTTAAAACAAAAGTGCTTAGGTATTAATGTGGCGTTCGCAACTATTCCAAACCTAACAGAATAAAGAAAAATTATGTGAATGCATTTCCTTGCCTCGCCTGAAGTGATTTTTAACCGAATTTTATTCGTATAGTAATCTACGTTTTTTTAAAGCTCAAATGAAAAGATGTTACCATGTGGATATTTAGTTATGTTGTGAAAGGTACTGTTCATTTTAACATGCTAGTAACAGGGTGACTGACTGCAGCTTAGCACATCTTTAGCGTAGTTGTTGCAACATTGCCGAGGCAATTTGTGGTGTGTCAATAAAAATATGGACAGCGCGTATCGTAGACCTATTTGTCTTACAAAAAGCGACCGCCGATGGCTTGTATTCCTTCTAACTTTCCCATTTTCAAGCACCCATTTACCTGCATGGTCTCAACCCCGACTAAAGCAGGGAAGACAACATTCGTGTCAATACTTGTTAAAAACGCACATAGACTGATTTGTCCTCCCTCAAAAAGGGTTATTTGGTGTTTTACTGAGAGACAGGCGGCATACTAAAAAATAGACGCCGAGTTTGTTGAGGGTTTACCTGACTTGGAGCAACTAAAAGGGAACACAGAACCCATTGTACCAATTCTTGACCATCTTATGGATTAAGTAAAGAAGGACTCTAAACTGGTTAGACTGTTGGCCCGGGGATGCCACCACTGGTCTTGCAGCGTCATACACATAACCCAGATCCTATTTTATGATAAACAAAGAACTAACCGGATAAACTGCCAATACATAGTTTTAATGAAAAATCCTGCAGATAAGCTAACGGCAATGAATCTAGCCCGATAAATGTTTCCAACTAACACCACTTACTTTATGGAATCTTTCTACCACGCAACCTCAAAACCCCACGGCTATCTATTAATTGACCTAGACCAAGAAACCCAAGAGCAGTACCGCCTTAGAACAAATATATTTGACCGGACAGACAAATATATATATATCCCGAAATCAATAAAAACGTTGAAGGATCAATAAAAACGCGAAGTGCCCAAAATCCAACATACTTATAGTCAATTACAGCGCTGAATCAGTGCATGCAATCCGATAATAGAAATCAATAAAAGCGCAAAATGACAGAGATTTGAAAGTAATCTTCCCTGTCTTTTACATCTCTAACTGCAAGAAAAAGGTCAGAAAAACTATCATTGAAACAGATTACGAACTTTGAGAGATAAGAAAGTAAAAGCAAATTATAGTTCAGAAGGGTGGCTTTATTCCAACTCTCCTCGGTCCGCTAATTGGGATAGTCAGTGGTATTGCAAGTAGTTTTATAAAATAATGGAGTACTCAATCCTAGTAAAGCCTGTAGAGTTCGATCAGCACCAAGACATTCTAGAAAAAGATGTCGCAGAAAAGTTAAAAGGCAAGAAATTTGCCGACACAAAGTTAAAAAAAGTACCAACAGGCTAATTACAGGCTATTAGTTTTTCAAGGAAAAGCCCTATAAATTAAACCTAACCACTGCGGAACCCACCGAACAGTCTGTTCCCGACATTGTCTCTACTCTACCTATAACTCTCCAAAACAAAGGGAAAAACCTGATTGATTTGGTCCAATCTAATGCCTGGGTAGAGCCTGTAAAAACATGGGGGCAGACACTACAGTGGCGTTCGAGAACATTCTAGCTCAAGGACGTAAACCGCAAAGGTATTAAGTGACAGAGGGAAAGAATTTCAGAATAAAAAGTTTCAAAGTTTACTAAAAGCAAGAGTACATAATGACTAAGAGTGTGACAAGCCTCACACGCTTAGTTATCAAGCAGAAAACATCATCTGCACAATAACGGCTGACCCCCCCACAACTGAGTATGTGCACTTCAAAGAAATTTGCACGCTATAAAGGACATTCACTACTACACCTGCAATAACCCCGACATAAAATGTTTCATAATTGAGCGTTTCAACAGAACCCTGAAGACAAAAATATGGAAGTACTTTACACGGACAAGGAGCTACAGGTACCTCGATGTTCTCCAAAGTTTCGTGAGTGGTTATAACAATTCCAAGCACCGTACAATTAAAATTATCCCAACTGAGGCTTCTAAACAAGAAAATGAGGCAAGAGTAAGAGAAATATTTCTAAGTAAGAGGAACAGGTTAAGCATACAGTTTCAAATAGGTGATGTCGTTCAAATAAATAAGACTAAAGGGAGATTTGAAAAAAGGCTATCTACCAAAATGGTCAGAGGAACTTTCAAAATAAAGTCGGTTCACCCAAGCGGAATGTTCGAACTTGAAGACTTAAGCGAGAAAAATTTTATAGCTGGATATCTGAAGATGACGGACTTCTTTATGTTCCTCCCCAGTAACACAGGAGACTTCGAAACCAACTCTCTAAACGACTACCGGGTTAAGCTCCCTCATAGAATTAAATTAGAAAGTTAGATTAAATTAGAAAGGTTAACGTTAAGCTTCACTTCAGAAGGCGACGATAATGCGCTGCCAGTACATACCAGAGACTCAAGACACTTGGGAGTTAACCCTACTTCAAACAGGTGGGGTGCTTCCAGCATACGCGGGCTTCCGTACCAACGAGGAGCGGGGAAAGGCAACATATTTAAAGCCGCACTTCCAATTCTCAAACGAGTCGGTCTGTCTGCAGGCAAAAGTCTAGTAAAAACGCATTAGTACTAGCATCAGACGTAACCCAAGGTGAAGACATAAAAGCAGCTGCGAAACGCAGAGGTAAACAGTTTCTTGGTGAGACATTAACGGCTGCTGGTAAACATATTCAACAAGGCGAAGGTATCTGTCAGAGACCTAGATCTAACAACATAAAACGAGTACGTGGACGAGGTAGACCACCGAAACAAAATTTAGATATATTCACAGAAGCATGACTAAACAAGTAGATTCACGATCTCTCCCTGGGTTCAAGTTGGAACTGGGCCTGTTGTCTGTCCCACCTACTCAAGTCGACGTAGAGCATGGGTACTGGGCGGAAATCAGTCCCCAAAATCCAATTATAGACTCAGGGTCTTACCGTTTCAACGTTCCTAAAGACTCGTACATGCTTGATCTGAACAAGTATTACCTCTACCTCTAAATTGAAGGAGATGCTGGGACTCCCATTATCGTTTTCCGCAGAACCTTTTTCCAGCACTGCATAGTCAAACTCTCTGACAAGGAAATTTACAACTCCGGGCCCCACTACGCGTACCAGGCCTACATTGAAACAATGTTAAACTACTCTCGCAATGCAAAAGAAGGCCATTTACAGGCAGCCGGATACGAATTCGACTCAGGTACACGAGGCACCTGGGTTGCTACAAAGTGTCCAATTGGAGGGAAGTCCGGTCCAATCATATAAAGTCAAAAATAGGGCGAAGTCAGTGAATAGTCGAAAATGGAATGATGAGCAAGGAATGGCATGATATGGAAAATATGGGGTGAAACCATACGTGTGCTTGGGGGGCTTTGGGGGTGGGGTCTCACCCCCCCAGACCTGAGCTCACCCCCCCAGAGGGGTCCCTCACCCCCACAGAATCCGGATTTCTCCGGTAAAAAACCGGAAAAATCCGGTTTTTCGGCGGCCTTCGGCCGCCCTTCACCCCCCCCCGGAACTTCCCCTCCTGCACATGTCTGGGTGAAACCTCCGCCGTTATGATGAAACATCCGCCGTTGATGATGTACCACCGCCGTTAATGATATGAGGAAAGGAACTGGGAACGAATCAGAAAATAATCGTCATGACTATTAACTGCTAAAGAGGTAATCCGGTCACCAGTATTACCTAGTCCGAGCTGGGTGAGTTCGTCGTCCGACGTTACCCATAAACTTACCTTAAGTGGCCTTTACCCTGATTTGGGCCTTATATTTCTTGTGCTTTGACTCTTACTTTACTTACTTCTTTTTACTAGCCTTTGTTAGCTGACGTAACGTCGGAGGATGCGTGACGCACTGGCAAGGTCCTACTGTAATTCCCTATCTGCCGCCACGTTTTTACCAAAATTATTTTAGTTTATTTAGCAGTCCCAACTGTTCCTGCCCTAATGTACCTATTGTTTGGTTGTTATGGTCAAAATTTTAATTAATGTCAGTTTTGTGTCCCTCTCCAGTGCGCCAAAGTAGGTCCCGGCTTTATATGCCCATTCCATCCAAGGGCCTGCAGCGCAGTTGGGAGGATCTTCTCCAAAATTCTTTATTTTAAGGGACTTTTACTTACTTTATACCGCTGTTTCGCGTCTTAGTTGACTTCCACACTCCATTTAGCCCCCCTCCTAACTTAATTTTATTTAATAGTGCCGCTATGGTACTTGGGGACTTCTTTGCACCCTTTTGGTTCTTTCTTATACATGCTTAAGCATGTTTTGGGTTACTGTGTAACCCCTATTTTAATTTAATTACTTATATTTTATCTAAAGACGCCACAAACTTACTCCTAATCCCACGCGAAACACAGGGATTTAATTATTCACTTCTGTATCTATTGGGTTCCCAATTTAGCGGAAGATCCGAGTCTTCTTTTTGGTTATGTTGTTCTTCGCAGGAGCTCGGGCGGCAAGCCCTGGGGAGTTGTAATGGGGAGGCGTTGCGTCTTGCCCCTGTGGGATGAGTTTTATTTAATGCCAGGTGTGTATGTATGTATGAGTCGTATTGAAGTGTAGATGTGCATTGTAAGTGTAGATGTGCGTTTATGCATGTGTTAATTTTTTGGTGAGACTGGTTTTTATCTTCGTGTTTGGCGGTGTCTGGTCCTATTTGACTGTCTGTCTGGCTAGGTGGCGCTGTCTGCCTTTCTTCTGGAAAAGCCTAGAACTGTGCTTCTTTTATGACAACATTTTTATCCCATCAAAATTCATTTCATTCATTAAATTTCATCATTTTATTTCTATTGGCTGTTTTCCTAAAATCTTCCGACTGCTAAAATGCATTGATTTTTGTGTATTCTTTCGTGTAGAATGGTCGTATGTCTTTTCTTTGCTCTCCCTACGTTTGCCCGTTACCCTTTTATTGATTCATGCTTTCATTTAAAGTAGTGACCACTCAAATTTATTTCTGTTCCAGGGTGCCCCTGTAGAGCCTTTCATTATTTATTCAAAAGCTTATTTCTTTTCTTCTAACTTTCTGGATTCTCTTGTATTAGCTTTTCTTAGTAATTCCTATGAGTCTTTTTAAATTAAGCCGTGACGGTCAAAACCTTAGGGCTTCTTTTCTGGTTGTGGGGACCTTCTAAAAATTGTTGTTCAGTAATATTTTGGTTTTGGAAACGTTTGCTGTCTCGAATTCATTTGGTTTGCATTGAAAAATTTTGGTAAAGTTCGTCTATAATTACTTTGGTTCTGTACCTTCTTTCTGCTCTTTTGTTGGTACGCATTTTCCGGGGTCACTCCCTTTGTCCAGCATATATTTTCTACAGTAGATGTGGTTTCTTTTTGGACCATTTTAGGGCGTCATTTTAGTTAGGTTTGTGTTAGAATTGCAATAGGAAAGGTAAGGTACCTTAATAGGTAAGTAGGTTTTTCTGAGAGATTTTGGGTAGGTAATCAGTTGTTTTTAAGTGTGTATATTTCAGCAAATTTGGGGTCGGTTCTTTATAATTGAGACTTTGCTCCTCATTGGCGGTTTAACTCCGATCGGTAAGATTCACTTAAGTCTTTTGGCGAGGATCGCATAGGTCGACTGGAACTTCATCTCCTCCAAGTTCGACGTTCTGCTTGTGCGCAGTTTCCCACTCGTAAAGTCTGGTTAGTCAGTACACTGCCAACTTTACAGTAGTCTTATCGTGTCTCGGAATCCCTATACACTCGCGAACCTGTGATATTAGACTAGATTTCTTCTTTTCTTGAGTTTGAATGTCCTAAGCTCAACCACACGGTCCATCAATTATTCCGAACTGACTCGGTGACTCGGGACCAGTTTCATAAAACTTTGAACTTGCAACTTACTGACCGGTTGTTACTCAGCTCATTGTCATTCTGACCAGCATTTTAAATTATATAGTAATTTTCAGTTTGATACAACTTGTGTTAGTGGCCAACCCTGACAGCATTTGTCTAATGTAATGTGCCTTGGAGGCAGAATTTTTCAGAGACAACAATTAAAGATCTCAGACAGTGTAGATTACAGTATCACATTTAGTCCATTATTTCCATCAAAAGTTCTGTTTGCATAGTAAAATGTTTCAATCTCAGTTATCATTACATAAACTGTGTTATGTGCTTAGAAGTTTGCTTGATGGAGTTAGTTTAATGCGTGCATCACCAGGTAGGGTATTATTGAGTCACGTTTGCTTTCCAAGAGGAATGAAATTAAAAACAATTAAATGTAACATTTCTAATTTTAATTTAACTACTCTAGAGGATACGTTCCACTATATTCTACTGTTTTCCCTTAGTTTAGCACCACTCCCTAGTGATGTTTCAGGCTCTGAAACCTAAACAGAAATTAGGTTTCTCTTTGTACAAGTTTCAGCTTCAGTCACTGAAACTGAATAATGCAAGATTATGAACGAAAGAAAGAAGGATGTCACTACAGCACCTCCGATCCGAAAAATTCGGGTCTGAGGTGCGGATCGGACCCGCAACCGTTGACTGTCTAGGCCAACGCTCTACCGATTGAGCCACCCAGGCACAATCGAACCACGCTTAAGTTTAAATTTGTTCCCAAACTGTAGTGACACCTTTTTGTATAGGCATGCAGCCCTGCCAAAGACACTGAAACCTAAACTGACACTGTTTTGGGAAGAAATCTGAAACTAGATTGGGTAACCCGGACTGAAACTACTTTCAGTCTTTCCTAAAAACATAAATAATGGAAGGTTTAAACAGGTTTTCGTTAATATTCTGCAGCAAGAGTACAAATAAGCATAAAGTTGCTTTGCTTTATGTCATGTTTTTTGAATGACCTAAAACTGAAACTGAAACTCCTACCGAAACTAAAACGCCGACTCCGCTGAACCTAAACAAGTATTGGCCTGAGTGTTTGTTGCTGAACGACTGCCAGGAATGGGTCGCTAGAATCCTATCTTACCTAAATGAAAACTGCTAGCTACCAGTACAGTACAGCACACAAACTTCTTTGATGAGGAGCGATCTGGTGAACCTGTTCAATTTTTCATTTCGTGGCTGTCCCTTTGCTCCCTCAAAATAAGGTCAATCTTGATGTGGATTTAACATACTCTTTTCCTTAAAATGGCTTACAAGTATCGTACTACACGTTTGTTACAAAAATGTCCTGGCCTATATCGTCCATCAACGCATCTTGTTCCACTGGCTTTGTTTCATTAGAGTTTGCAGCCTGCTGTAATCCAAGTAAGCCGAAACCA